>VMDR010004810.1:0-56692 GCA_007922815.1 Macrotus californicus
TGGACAACTGTAATTAAACAACAAAAGCAATCAATAAAATAAGATTTTTAAAGAGATGGAGGGGGTGACTGATGTGGCTCAGTAGGTTGGACTCTGTCCCATGAACTAAAAGATCATTGTTTCCATTCCTGGTGAGGGTACATACCTGGGTCCTGGTTAGGGGCATATGAGAGGCAGTTGATCAATGTTTCTCTCCCTCTCTTCCTACCCCCCACCCCTTGTCCTCTCTTTAAAAATAAATAAAATCTTTTTAAAAAAGAAGTTGGGGGATTTCACACAATATCAGGCTTTTCTTGAAAAATGTGAACAGCAACCACAGAAGCAGATTCCCCTGGACAAGAAGTCCCCCCTCAGGTGGAATACAGAATCTCGGGTGTGCCCTGCTCCCCACCCCTCCCTATTGCCCGCATCCAGCCCCATGTGGTTTACTTACCTGCTGACTCCTTGAACACTGGCGTTTTCAACCTAGACCTTGAAGCTCTGTCCAGCCTTCAGTCCCCCACAATGATCTAAGTTTTCTGAGGACACTTTGGCAGCAGATGGGGAGAGGGAGGATCCGATTCCCCTCCCACCCCGGGTTGAGGCATCAGTTTTCAACCCAACCGGAGCTGAGCCCGCTTTCTTTTCATGAGAAACTCCAGCATGACGGGAGGGTTCTTTTCGCACATGATTCCTGCGCCAAGCCACTGCCACCGCCTTCTAAAAGGCCCCCTTCCCAGTCTTTGTAACAAGTGGTCTTTTGTCCTCTTCTCTCCGCCACAGTATCACCGCAATCGAAGGTGGGAACGTGTTGAATTCGAGAGCTGGGCTCCATGCAGGTGAGGTGTGGTCCAGGGGGGCCTGCGTCAGAGGAGGCCTTCAAGCCGGTCAACTCAAGGTCTGCAGCCCTTCGCTGGCTCATCCACACGTGTTGTTACTATGGGCTCGGGCCTTGGGGGCTCCCGCGTGGCTTTCGGTCTCCCCAGCCCTCTGCTGGGCACACCAACTGTCCCGTGGGTCACAAGGCAGACTCCAAGGGGAGGGTTCTTTACCTTAGGACAGGTCCCACAGGCGGCATTTTCAACGCCTCTGCTGCATTGTAATAGAAGCCAAGGAATCGCAGCAATCACGCCCTCTCTGGGTTTAACCCCTCCGACCCTCCCGACGGCATCAGAAGCCGGGGTAAGAGACACAGGTGCGCTCCGGAAGTCGTGCAGTGGGATGGGCGCCTGGGCCAGGTGTGTCCTTGGGTTCCCGGAGCACTTCCGGGCCCACATCCTGCACCCGGAGCTGGTCCACATTGACAGGGAGAAACGGAAGCCTGGGGTTTGGGGGGCGGGGAGGCCCTGGTGCTTCCTCGGGGTCTGGGGAAGGGGCCAAGAGCAGGGGTGTCCTCAGAAAATACACCTGAGCTAACCGGCCTTGGCACTGGGGGGTGGGTCACCTTGGAGCCCCGGGGATCTGCGTGGTTTGGGTCAAAGAAGCCAGGCAGCCAGGTGAAGTCCCATCTTCCAGCGTCCCTGGCACACTGAAGTCTCAGGATCTGAGAGCTTCCTCAAAAAGAGCCCCATTCAAGCACCTTAAAAAGATTTTGCCTTTTTAAATCCTCACCTGAGGATGTTTTTAAATTGATTTTAGAGAGGGAGAGAGACATCGATGTGAGAAACATCGATCGGTTGTCTCCCACATGCGCCCCAGCCAGGGATTGAACCTGCAACCTAGGTATGTGCCCTGCCGGGAATCGAACCCTCAACCCTTCGGCGTACGGGGGTGACGCTCCAATCAGCGGAGCCACCCAGCCAGGGGAAGCCCTTTTAATAGTTCAGTAGTTCCCAAGGCGAAGTGCAAACAGAATTCAGTTTTAATGGAGCATTTATCGACGCCTTCCAGAAGCGTTCTGCCAACACGTTTTGGGAAATGCGGGCGCTGTGGGAGCCCTGCTTCCCAGTTCGCGCTCTGGCTTCCCGCCCCACCGGTCCTGTGCTCCGGGCGTGCTTTGGGCCCGTTAGCGCCCCGCTTCTCTGCGGTGTCCTGGAGGCAGTCACACCCATCCTGCACCGTTCCAGGCGTGAGATGGGGCCAGATCTGAGAGCTTCTGAAAACAGACACTCGGCCCCGCCCCTGCTGCATCTGACTCAGCAGGCCAGAATCGGGGTTCAGGAATCTGAATTTGTGCAGACCCTCACCCGCCATTGGAGGTCCACCTTGTGTCTGCACAAGGCTAGGTCCGTGGCCCCATCCCTGGCCCGCCCATCAGCACAGGCAGGAGAGACAGAGACGAGGCCCCACATCAAGAAGAAAGGCCTCAAAGTGAGCATTTCAGGCATTTCAGGTGTGGGAGATCCGTGCACCGATTTTCTGTCATACACTGGGGGTCACGGTGTTAACTAGGCACAAACACCCACTCAGGAGACAGACAGCAGTGCCTTCTTTTTTTTTATTATTATTCATTTTATTTAAGAAAGAGAGCCTCCAAAGTGACTTGTACATTGAGAAGAGGTTTGAAGAGATGTCTGAGATCTGTCAGAGGCAACAAAAAAGGGTGCTCAGAATTGTTCCCCATCCCAGAACCCAATGGAGCAGGAGGCTCTCTTCTGGAGTGAAAACCAGTGCTGTGGCCCAGCTTCCAGCAGTGCCTTCTTTAGCCCGAACCCCAAGCCTGGGACTCAGCTGCTCCCAACCCCCAACCCCACTGTGATAACCACGGGCAAAGCTAAGTCCTGGGCCACCAGTTATCATACAGAATCTCTACAAGTGCCCTGCGTGAAGGCGGCTGTCTTTACCATACAGATGGGAAAATAAGCTCCCAGGGGAGCGAGGTAACTTGCTCAGTCACACAGCAGTCGGCTTGGACTGAGGTTTTGATGAACCACTGATGTCGAGTCCCCCATCCCTGGTAGGCACTCCCACCCCAGGTGTCAATGTTGCCAGTTCTGGACTGTTTCTTAAGCTCAGATGTCTCCAGGTTTCTATGTACCTCACCTCCCAGCCTCACCAGGGAGAGAGCAATGTGGGAACATTTCTCCAACTTGAACAAAATGCAGCTCTACTGGTCCAATGAACCCCTTGTCACTCCCGCAATGAGTTACAGTGGACAGGACATGTCTTGGACGTGTCATCAAAGAGAAAAGTGGGGTGGGCAGGTAAAGAAAATGGAGCAAAATTTTGGTAACTGTCTGAGGTAGGTGATGAGTAAAGGGTGTTAGCTATACTAGCCCCTTCATTTCTGGGTATGGAAGAGAAGTCGCGTAATTAAATAAGTCAGAAATCAGAAAGCCATGCCAGCCCCCTCTGGGCATCTCACTCACCCACAGCTTTGATCACCCCGAGTCCTGGAGACCCCACTCTGCCCCCCACTTGGGCCCACCCACCCTCTGATGAAAACGCAGCCATCTCCTCACAGCCGCTGGGCACCTCCCCCCTTGCTGCCAGGCCGGATTTTATTTTCTTGCCTTTTTTAAAGTGAGGGGGAAGCCCCAGCCCTGCACTTGCAGACATGAGCCCCAGAGCTACCACGCACGCCCCCTCCCACCTTCAGCTGTAACTCGAACACACGAGAACCCACCTCCCAGCCAACTGCTTACACGGGGCTGGCCTTTGATAAGTGCCCAGCAAATGTTAACTGTCACTCTCGTGAGTAAAATCTCCATCTGATGTCACTTCCCCACAAAGGTCCAGGACAAGGCCAGACTCCTGACAGCAAAATGACCCTCGCCTCTGGCCCTACCTCTTCCTGCTGCTGCCACTCTTCCCTCCATTGGGGGTTTCTCATTTACCTCAGTTTGACACCTGTCCCTTTGCGTCTGCTATACCTCCACTTGGGAGGCCCATAGCCACCTCGCCCCCCTGGCTTCTGGGTCCGCCCCCCTAGCCCACCCAGGTTGGGACTCTCCATCATCACTCAACCAAGGCCACAGGTGGGGGGATGGGGATGCCAGTCCTCTGACACAGTCACGGAGGTTAACTTTCAACATTGGCTTTATTCCATCATGACAGCCAACCCAATCCTCTACCCCAGGAGTATCCGCCTGTGCCCTCGGTCCTCTCCCCTCTGGCCATGTCCATGCCGAGGTGTGTGGCTGCGACTGCAGGTGGGCGGCCTCTCTCTCTCTGAGGCTGCACCTTGGGTCCTGGTGACCTGGGGAAGGCTCCTCGTCCCTCGGGCTGTGGAGAAGGCACAGCGATGCCTGGGCCTACCGGTGCTGCGTCCGTGTGCACGGCTCAGTGGCTCAGAGGTCAGGCTGCAGAGCCGGCCTCGGCGGGGTGCTGGGTGGTGGCTCTCACTTGGTGCCAGGACAGGAAGGGACAAGCACCGAAGCCCTCAGCTCCTCAGCACCGAAGACTAGTAGCTCCTCAGACAATGACACAATAAAGGACGAACTTCAAAGTGATTTGGCAAAAAGGTTTTTAAAATTTTAAATTAAGGAAAAACATTCACACGGAAGAGATTCAACTTATCTGCTTTGAATATATTAAAGAAAGTGGAAGGTAAAAAAAAAAATCAAACCCCAAATAATGATAAAAATAGATGTATCCTCTCTGTAAAAATCTGGGCTAATCTATTAATCATTCATTTCTATTCAGTATCAGAGCGTGAGGTGAAATATCAGAGTATAAAAAATTAAAACAAAAAACAAAAACAAAACACTCGAGACACAGCCCTTGCGCTGACCGGGGCTGGGCGGCTCGCCGGGCGCTGGAAGCCACGGCGCGTCTGGTCCCTTCTGCCGTCCGTGGACCTCAGAGCTTAAAGTTCTTCCCTGGTCCTGCTCGGTTTTGTGGCATGTTCCTCTACAAACTTGCTCAAGTGCTCCAGATCTCTGTTTCCGTCCTCAAACTTAATTGGGTTCTTTTTGTCCCCACTGGGTGCAAAGTAGATGGTGGGGAACCCCTCGACTTTGTAGCGGTCGCTGGTGATGTCGTTGGCGGTAGCGTCCATCTTGGCGATGACCAGGCTCTTGTGGCCCTTGTACTTCTTGCCCAGGGCAGTGTACACAGGCTCCAGCTGCTTGCAGTGCCCGCACCAGGGCGCATAGAACTCGATGAGGACGTCCTTCTTGGGGTCCATCACGATAGAGTCAAAGGTCTTCCCCACCACGACCTTGACTGGCCCCTTGTTGTTCTTGGGCACTGGCTGGGATTTGATGACCGGCTTCAGTTTTCCTGCCGAGGAAAGCGAGCAGGGGAGGGACGTGAGTGACCGAGGCTCTGCGGCGACCAGGCGTGGCCTTGTCTCCCACGCACGGCCCACCCTCAGCCCCCTGGCCTCCTCGACCCTACTTCCCCGGTTCCTGCCAAGGCCAGAGAGGGCGCAGGTGGCCCCACCCCAGGCCAATCAGGCCGCCAGCTCCTGTCCAATGAGGCGGCACTAGGGACATGCCCAGTGCAGGGAGCTCCAGGGAGAGCTGGTGCCCAGGACAGCAGAGCCATCTGGGAAAGGCGCCCAGCAGCGCGGCCTGGCAGGCAGGGAACCAGGGGCTCTGTCCGTGACAGTGGGCGCTGGGCCAGGGGCTCACCCAGGCTGACAGATATGCGTGTGACGCCTCAAAGCGGGTTTCCACACATACACAACTTCCCACAGACACCAGAAGCCTGTTTTAAAAATGAGGCTTCTTGACATTTCCAAGACACACCTGCCCTTTTTTCTGTCACAAGGAAAAAGAAAGAAAAGAGAAAGCAAAGAGAAGAACAGGGATGCTCTGTCTCCTCCGTCCCTGAGGTCCCTGGGAAAGCCCCAGAACCAGGCTCGGAATAAGCGACGGGAAAGAAGAGGTGCCGAGTGCCCCAGGAGCCCCCGGCTCGGGGCCCACCTTTTTTGAAGGCTGTGACGAAGTCTCGGAGGGTGTCCGAGTCGAACTCCTCGGGCTCCATGGCGAACTTGCGTCCGCCCTCGTCCAGGATGGCGGCATTGATGTCCTCCCCGCTGTCACTGAGCCCCAGGTCCCTCACCTCTGTGGTGAAGTCATCCTCGTCTGCTACAGCAAAGGTGTACTCGGGGAAGTCCTTGGCCACCTCCAGCACTTTGCTCCGCCAGAACTGAGTGGCTGAAACAACGAAGGGCCGTGAGTCTCAGGAGTGAGGGTTAAGAATCTGGCCCTCAGACTCTGATAAGGCTCAGGCTTCAATTGGACAGAAAAGCATTTCTGAAAAAGCCACCTCTGTGATCAGGGGACCTCGGTCAAAAGCTCAACCCACCCAAGAGGTTTGGGGCATAAGCCCCTGCCTGCCTGGAGCACAGAAGGAAAATGACCCTGAAGCCACAAAGAAAACACACAGCCGGCCACCGACCCGCAAGGGCCCCTCACCAGCTCTGTAGTCAAAGCCGAAGTCCACACTGTAGTACACGACCACCAGAGGACGCCGCGAGTACCGCTTGGCCTCATTGGAGGGCTTGCGGTGACCCACCAGGGGCAAGGTGTGCTTCAGCACGAAGTCCTTGATGGCCGAGCCCTCTGTGGAGTCCTGCAAAAAAGCAGGGACGGGTGAGCGGCAGCTGACAAACACAGGGCTCGCCTAAAACGCCCACCTGCTGCTGTCATTGTCACTCAGTAAAGATGGGACGGGGCACAGGGAGCCACTGGAAGTGAGAAGCCCTGGGCCCGCCTTCCTCCAGTGAACCTCAGGTGAGGCTGTCGGGCACTGCCGGAGCCCCGGGCCCTGTCCTCCGAACCTGGGCTCGCTGTGACGTGGGTCAGGCACCGTGGGAGGAAGGCCTGGCTACCAGAAGACTGCTGTTACCGCAGCAAACTGAGCAGGAGGGTCCAACTCCCCCCAGCCTGATCCTCCCCAGCCCCATCAGGACGTTTCAGAGATGCCAGGAACATGGAGAGGTGTGGGGAGGCCAAGTGTGCACAGCGGGTGAGGGGCCATGCTGGCCTTGGCCTTCGGCCTGGAGAAACCATACCCGTGATGGCCCACAGCACCGAGCGCAGTGAGGTCTCGGGCAAGAATGTGGGGCCAGAGCTTCGAGGCTGGGGCAGCAGCTGATTTGTCACCATCCCCGAGACGGAGCTGTGCGGGGATTGGTTTAGACTGGCACCCAGGCGGCTTCCGGGTGAAGGGGATCAGCAGGAAGCAACCCAGCTCTGACATTCACGCAGCACCTGGGACCAACTGGGCACCTGGGGACAGAGCCCAGGTTATTAGCCCTGAGGGGCGTGCAGAGTGCCCTGACTCGGGGGCTCCCAAGGGCTCACACTAAGGAAAGACTTGAGCCAAGCCCTCCAGACCTCAGGCTCACAGCCACCCCAATCGGATGGGGACGGGCATCTCATGTTATAGATGAAGACAGAGGCCAGAGGTGCAGTGAGGTTCGGCTACATGCCAGAGGGCACACAGCTGGTACAGCTGGCACACACCACTCTGCGCCGAGAACCCGGGCCTGCCTGAACAGGAGAGTCAGGCAGGTGGCCTACAGCACTGAGGACAGGCAGGACCTGCCAGGTGAGAGGAAGAGCAGGACAGAGCAGGGGACAAGGCAGCAAGGGTCTGATCCTAGGGCACCAGGCAGATAGGAGGGGAGGGCGGGAAAAGCTGCGAGGAAGGCAGCAGGGGCCTTGGGGAGTCACCTGAAGGTCACCTCAAGAGTAAAGCGGCAGTGACAGCATGGGACCTGGCCAGGGGCCTCGACTCGGACGCCTCAGGGTCCGAGCAGACAGCCGGCGGGCACTCTGAGCAGCTCCTGGAGCTGACTTTTCCCCTCGCTTCACGTTGCCTGTCCTGCCCTTGTCTTTCCTTTGCCCTGACGTCTTAAGTCCGCATTTTAAAAACACTGCTTTTTATTGTCTTGTGTGAATTTTTACGAAGTGGCCTTACATGATGTTTGGAACAAAGGTCGTACATAAATACTACCAGTCCATTTACAGTCTGGAAAAGCAGGCAGAAGGAAAAAGGTCAACGACAGTGACAGGTATAACAGACTGAGCTGTGTGGGTCTTAACCCTTCTGAGGTCAAGAACGTCTTCAAGAATCTGTCAGAACGACACGTGCCCAACTCCCAGGTACACAGCCCTGGCTCATCGGGGCCCCTCTTTGGACAGAGACTTGGAGAAGGAGCAACGGCACTGAAGTGTCCAGGAGTCAGAACGGGTCAGGGCTGTCCCCAAGGTCAGCTCGCTCCCCGTCCTGACAACAGACCAGAAAGGGCATGGCGGCTCCCTGCAGTACACACCAGGGGACTTGGGCCCACACTACTTCCTCCAGGTCCTGGGGGAGCCCTTGGCCCCAGCAGCTCAGGTCACAGCCCGAGGGGGGCAGCCTGGCCCAGGGAGGGGCACACGCTCATTCTCTCCTCAGTTGCTTCTAACTGGCTGTGGGACCCTGGGAGGGGCAGTCACCTCCCTGCACCCCAGCCTCTTCCTCACTCGAGGATCTGCTCACTGAAGCGCTCGACCACTGGACTGGGCACTCCCTCTCCAGTCCAAAGAGAGGGGGTGGGAGGGGCAAGAAAGGCCAAACGCACCAGCCACGCTGCACAGCCTCATGCAGTGAACAGAGAGGCCTGCCACTGCCCCGCAGCGCTCAGCGCCTGGGCCACCTGCCGGGGTACGAGGCTCAGCTCACACAGGAAGCACAGCCTGGCATGGAGCAACGCAGAAATAGGCCAGCCCCACAGGGCAGGAGCAGGAGGACACCTGAGAGAGGCTGGCGCCAGGAGGCCCGACAGTGGCATGAGGGGTGGAGCCCTACAGGGGGCCAGGGCCTTGCGCCTGTGGGTGTGTGAGCTCTGCCCTGTGAGAGCTGACCAGGAGCCTCCCTGCAGGCTGGGCCCCCAGGGCCAGAGCCCTGGCGGAGGGAAGCCTCCACATTGCACCCCACCCCCACCCCTGTACCACCAGGATCCTCCAGCCGATCAGACGCCCAGGGGCTGGCTCTGCAGAGGGCCCATCGAGGCCCGAGCGCCCTCACCCACCTGGATGTCCATCACATTGCTCTTGGGCTCGTATTTGGACTGGAATTTCTCAGGCTGCATCATGACCAACTTGCCAGGGGAGACTTTCAAGAACTTTGCTATTTCAGTGCTGTAAGTGTGGTAGAATTTATAATCTTCTCTCAGGTTGTTAGCTAAAAATGAACACAATGATAAATACACGATTTATTAAATTTATTAAAGTGATCCAGATTTAACTTATGTCATGGCCCCTATCAACCGGAGCAAATCCCCGAAAAATAGTGTAATAACCACCATGAGGTCTGTGTGGACAACGCCTCGAGCCTCAATGTTGGGTTTTGAAACTTGGTACAGGCCTGCCCTAGCCAAGTGCCTCAGGTGGCCAGAGCACCGTCCTGATATGCCAAGGTCGTGGGTTCAATCCCAGGTCAGGGCATGTACGAGAAGCAACCAATAAATGAATAAATGAAACAAGTCAACGTCTCTCTCTCCCCTTCTCCCTTCTTCGCTCTCTAAAATCAGTTATTAAAAAAAAAAACAAACACAAAAAAAAAAACAAAACTTTATACAGGCCTAATACCTTAAAACCTGTACCTTGGAGTTTATAAAAATTTTTATCAAACTGAACATTTACTGAGCGCTCATCCATCAGGTGTTCCAGCCGACTGCCATCTCCGATGCTGGAAGGCGCATGACCCCAGACGGCCTGCCACCAGGTGACAATGAGCATGTCACCTTGCTGTGTGCACAGGGGAGGTTCTCCCACGCAGCACGTTCCGGGGGCTTGGGGCTCTCCTCCCCGAGGTGGCAGGGTTCCTTTACTACACCTGCCGTGTTTAAACACTGTCAGCTCCCAAGATCAATCCCGACTGGCAAACTTTTTCCAGAAAGGACCAGACAGTAAACGTCCTTGGCTTTGCAGCCACACTGCCACAAGCACGCAACTGCGTGCTCACGTGTGGAAACTGCTGGACCACGTGTGAATGAGTGAGTGCAGCGGTGTGCCAGGAAAGCCACCGAACCAGGTGGGGCAGTGTGTAGCCCCTGTCCTCAACCTGGGGCGACCGCGCTCAGGCCCTCCGCTCTGTCCTTGCTACAGCACCCGGACCCCTCCTGAGCCGGACAGCACACCACGTGATTGGGGGAGGCAGGGGCAGCCTGGAGAAGCTACAACTTTGGGAATCAGACAGACCTGGGTTCCAATTATAATTCTGCAACCTGCTAACTGTTGGTTATTCACTGGCCGAGCCTCAGCTGTCCTTGGTAGAAACGGGAGTCTACCTCGTAGGCCGTTGTGAGGATCTGGAGAGGCTGCCCACCTAGAGGGCACTCGCAGGCTAGTCCTTGCCTTGTTCTAAGCCTCTGGGCGGTGCTGGTGTTAGCAGCTGGCCATGGGTGAGGAGACGGAGTTGCCTCAAGACCTCTGCTAGCCGCCCCCCATGTTCACAGACCCCCTTCTCCCATTTCCTCAGACCACCCTGCATCCCCAAGGCTGCTCGCCCTTTCCATGCAGCCCACAGTGCACAGGCTGGTACACCAGGCCCAGTGCCTCTCACCTCTGCCCACAGCCTAACCTGGCCAAGCCACACGGGTCCAACTTGAAGCGCGGTGCCCAGACTGGTGGCCCACTGCCCTAGGCCTGGGTTATCACAGACTGCCCCCCACCTCTAGGGGGTGCATGCACCCAAATGGGTCGTGGGTCTGGGGAGCCTTCTGCAAGTTTCTTCCTGATGAGTTGGGAGTGGGTGACTGGGTTACCGATCAATAAAGACCGAGGAAGCACAAGGGGGACTCGGCTCCACTACCTGCGTTTGACACACGCAGCATCGGTACCGCATAGCACCGAAGCGGCACCCAGTGGCGGCTATGCACGTGGAAGGTTACGGTTAGTGCTCTGCCAGAGAAAGCCCAGCCATTTCTGGTGTGGGTGCAGTGGGAGGGTGGGGGTATCAGAGGGAAGTGGTGAGGGTGGAGGGGATCCCTAGTGTCCCTGAAGGACCCATTCCCACTTATAACTTGGGGGCTGTCCAGGATGGCATGCACCCCTACCCTGGTGGGAGCCAGCCCTGCCCAGACAAGTGCCCTCACCCTCACAGGACTGACAGCTGGTCTTAGGAGTTCCTTTTGTCAGATTAGCCGGTCTAGCCCTATGGGTGCTTGTTAGTACTACCAGGCACTTGGCCAGGCGCCTCGTTACGTCACCTCAGTGAATGTGACTACCTTCGAGGTGGACAAGACCACCTCAGTGGACAGGAGAACAGCGGGCCGACGAGGCCCTGCCTGCAGTCGGCCACAGGGCTGAGAACTGGCAGGGCCAGGACTCATGCCCAGGTCTGATGCCAAAACCCCCCCTTCTGGTGAAAAGCCTCACTTTGCAGAGGGGCTGGCTTTGGGAAGAGGGTCCTGGAAGGTGAGGGAGAGTGACAATGAACTTGAGTGAACTTGACTGTGCCCTCCCAGTGCTCTGTGTTCCATCAGGGCCACAGGGAACTAACCTCCGGCCGCTGACCTGTGTGAACACAAAGCCCGTTCCCACAGGTGCTACAGTAATTCATCACACCACCCCAAAGTCGACGCCTGGGGCTTCAATGCAAAAGCAGCAGGCCCCCAGGCAGCAGGCCACCCGGTGCAGAGGGCCAGGGCTCACCGGCATCCTGGTATAGCTGGTAGGCCAGGTCATTCTCCGCCTGGAAGACCCCAACGATGATGACGTCGTCTCCGTCCTTCAGGAACTCCTGGACCTGCTTCAGGGCCAGAACCTCCTTGGTGGGTGGCCCGGACTGCTCAATCATGTAGTCCACGATCCCTGGGGGCAGAGCACCCGCCTGAGGAGGGGCTGGGGCTCTGGGGCACCCTGCCCACTGCCCGCCCTCCCACACGGGGGAGCTGGCCCGCCCCAGAGCTAGAAGGCAGCGGCCCTACCGTACTTCTCCCGCGGGCCGTTGTATTCGAAGGGCTTTCCCTTGCGGAAGATCTTCAGCGTGGGGTAGCCGGAGACATCGAACCTCTTGGCCAGGTCCGTTTCCACGGTGGCATCGACCTTCGCCAGGGGGATTGGGGGAGAGCGCTTGCTCAGCTCCTTGGCAGCCTTGTCGTACTCGGGGGCCAGCTTCTTGCAGTGCCCGCACCTGACCGGGGAAGCCAGCTCTGTCAGGGGCCTGTTCTAGCGCGGACACAGCCTCCCAGTGACACGGGGTTTCTGTACAACCCTGTGAGGCCCCGCCAACCACTACACGTCTGCCGTAGAGCCAGGCCCCCCAGGAGAGCCAGCACGACATGGCCTCCCCCCACTGAGCAGCCCCACTTTGTCCTTTGTGCAAGGCGGGGACACTGCACCCACCTTGCTCTCCGCCATCTCTGCCACCCCACCCAGTGCCAGCAGGGTGCCCAATGCACATGTGAGTGACATGAGACCCATACCATCTTACCATGGGGCATAAAACTCCACCAGGATGATGTCTGCATCGCTCACCACCTCATCGAAGTTGTCTTTGTTCAGCACAAGCGTGACTTCTGGGGGAGGCGTCCAGTTGGGCTGGGAGATCTCTTTGACCTTGGCAATAATTTCTGAAAGAAACCCAACAAGACTGAGCACAGATAGACCTCGACAGCCCAAGACCAGCCCAACGAACGAGGCTGTTCTCACCAGACCACAGCGCTGACTGCATGTGAGCCCTGGGAGCTCGTGTCCCAGAGCTCTGACCACACCTGCTGAGCAACCGTTTTGGGGGCATCCCCCTAACACGTACACATCCAGCACTAGCGCATTATAGCATCATAAAACATGCAAAAATGGAGGAAAATGAAGAGAGGAACAACTCCCATGCGGCTCAGGCTGCATCAGTGTCACATTATAAAAAGGCCCATTTGTGCCCTGGCTGGTGTGGCTCAGTGGATTGAGTGCCCGCCTACAAACCAAAGGGTCACTGGTTCAATTCCCAGTCAGAGCACATGGCCTGGGTTGCAGGCCAGGTCACCAGCAGGGGGTGTGCAAGAGGCAACCACACAATGAAGTTTCTCTCCCTCTCTTTCTCCCTCCCTTCCCCTCTCTAAAAATAAATAAGTAAAAAATAAAAAAAAGGCCCATTTGTACCCTGGCCAGGTGGCTCGGGAGCAAACTGTTCATACTTTCTTTTCTTTTTTTGGTTGTGGAGTCCATGAAGGACCGGGTCTGAGAGCCACTCCCGCACAGCACAAGCTCTCAGACCGGAATGTGCACCCACAGCATGAACCGCCTACCCTGTTCACGCCCAGAGCCTGAGTCAGTTACCACGGGGGAGGCCCATTCATTAAAATGTACTCTCAGGGCTGAGGGCCCAGGGACCCGGTTGGCAAACACTGCTCTCAAGATTCCCACCTGGACCATCCCTCTAGTCAAATACTGAGCACAGAGCTCCACATATACACCTCTTGACTTTCCAGCAATTCAGCACACTATTATCAGTCTGCTTTTAGATTAAGTTCCTTGTGAACCAACATGGCTAAGACATGTTTGTTAAGTAAAAACAAGAGGGTACAGATGACATTTAAGATATGCTAACAACCCTGGCTGGTACGGCTCAGTGGACTGAGTGCTGGCCTGCGAATCAAAGGGTTGCTGGTTTGATTCCTAGTCAGGGCACATGTCTGGGTTGCGGGCCAGGTCCCCGCTTGGGGGTGTGCTACAGGCAACCAATTGATGTTTCTCTCCCTCTCTTGAACACTAAAAAAATTTTTTTTTAAGATTTTCTTTATTTTTAGACAGAGGGGAAAGGAGGGAGAGAAACATCAATGTGTGGCTGCCTCCCACTTGGCCCCCACTGGGGACCCGGCCCGCAACCCAGGCACATGCCCTAACTGGGAATCGAACCGGCGACCCTCCGGATCGCAGCCCGGGCTCAATCCATTGAGCTACACCAGCCAGGGTGAACGCTAAAATTTTTTAAAAATTGCAGCTCTAGAACACCACCGAGAACCTACGCCTCCTGTATGTAAGACACCCCTCCTACCTAAGGACAAGGTTACGTTGATCTTGGTACCTCAAACATCCCTGCAAGGAGCACCCCCAGAAGCCGGTGATCCCAGGGGTCACTCCCAGTCCTTTCTATCATTACCCAAACTCCCACCCCAGGGGAGTGAGGCCTGGCCCCAGCTCCTTCCAACAGCTCAGGCACCACTCACCTTCCTGGGTCCTGGAGCCCTCGTAGTCGACAGCCTGCCCCTTCTTGAGGATCTTGATGGTGGGGTAGCCGCTCACATCAAACCTGCTGGCCAGCGCCGACTCTGAGGTCGCGTCAATCTTAGCGACAGGAACAGGAGGGTCGTTCTCCTTCAATGTACTGGCGATTTTTTCGTATTCTGGAGCAAACTGCTTGCAATGTCCACACCTAAGAGTTAGGTTCGGAAAGAAAAGCAGGTTAACGGTAGCCGTGGTGGCTTAACTCCAGCCATGCGCACAAAAACGGGGCAGCGGGGCGGCGATGTCTGCAGTTAAGAGCAGACACGGCGAGGAGGCCCAGGAGGCCGGAAGTCAAACTAGGTTCGACTTCCGGCTCTGTTTTGGGCCCGTTCAGTGTCTCTGAACCCTGTCTTTTCGTCCATACGTCTCTCAGAGTTTGGTCCAGAGACCCCTGTGAAGGGCCGGTGGGGTGAAAAACTCTACAAAAACTTTTTTGTGCCCTGGCTGGTGTAGCTCAGTGGATTGCACACCAGCCTGCAAACCGAAGGGTCGCTGGTTCGATTCCCAGTCAGGGCACATGCCTGGGTTGCGGGCCAGGTCCCCAGTGGGGGGCGAGCGAGAGGCAACCACACACTGATGTTTCTCTCTCTTTCTCCCTCCCTTCCCTTCTCTAAAAATAAATAAATAAAACCTTAAAACAAACATTTTTTGTCTTTTCCACTCATTCTCTTAGAAGTGTACAGTGGAGTTTTCCAGAAGCTACAACTCAGCGATATTAGCATTCTGATGTTGATGTAAGGGGTCGCTGTTACATAAAAATGAGTAATTTTTAAATTCAGTTTTAGTTTCTAATGTGCTAAATACTAATAAATATGATCCACATGAAAGCTGTTTGGGGTCCTCAAATTTTAAGTGTTATGGGATCCCAAGACTAGTAAGTTTGAAAACTGCCCTGGCCAGGTAGTTCAGTGGGTTACAGTGCCACCCTGATGCACCAAGGTTGTGGGTTGGATCCCGTCAGGGAACACACAAGAATCAACCAATGAGTGCCTAAATTAAGTGGGACAACAAATCAGCATTCTTCTCCCTCTCCCCGCCTTCCTCTCTCTAAAATCCAAAATTAAAAAAAAAAAATTAAATTTGCCTTGGCGGGTGTGGCTCAGTAGGTTGGGCATTTTCCCGTACGTGGGGCATCCAACCTTTTGGCGTCTCTGGGCCACACTGGAAAAAGAGTTGTCTTGGGCCACACATTAAATACACAAACACTAATGAAAACTGTAGAGCGCGCGCGCGCGCACACACACACACACACACACACACACACACAGGCTTTAAGTAAATTCACGATTTTGTGTTGGGCCGCATTCATAGCCACCTGGGCTGCATGCGGCCCGTGGGCTAGACATCCTTGCACATAAACCAAAAGGTTGGGGTTCGATTCCCGGTCAGAGCACGTGCCTAGGTTGTGGATTCAGTCCCTGGTCAGGGCGCGTGAGAGAGGCAACTGATCCATGATTCTCTCTCACATAGATGTTTCCTCTTCTCCTCTCTTTCTCCCTCCCTTCCCCTCTCTCTAAAAATAATAAATAAATAAAAAATCTTTTAAAACACTGCATACTATGCTTGAACACGGAGCACTAGATACATGTGTATATTTTGACTATTATGTCTCCAAAGTGAAGCAGGGGAGTGGGGGAAGAGGAAAGAAGGGATTATGAGGCCACAAAGGAGAGCTGGCGGGAGGAGCACCCCCACACACGCGGCGGTGGGAGGGTAAGAGACATGGAAGGGGGTGGGCATCTGCCTCTGTGGCCGCGGGTCAAGGCAGTCCCCCGACCACTGCAGGAGGGAGATGGGTGGCCTTGAGATGGGTCGGATGCCTGTCACCAACAGAGGTTTCCGTGTCCCCACAGCTTGTGAAACGCCACCCCCTTCACCAGCTGTCACTATCAGAGGACAAGTTCCTATCCCTGGGGGCCGCATTCTGTAAGGGATGCTTAATGCAAACTGGCGGAACACTGAGCTCCTGGCGGCCCTGCACCTGGGGCTTGCGCCCCTGCGCCCAGCCCCTCCCACCTGGCCGGGGTCAGGCAGGTGAGCAGGGGAACCTCTGGTCCACCTGGAGGAGCCAGCACGTGGGTCCTTACCACGGGGCGTAGAACTCCAGCAACACCGTGTCTTTGTCGGCCACAAAGTCATCGAAGTTCGCGTCGTTTAAGACCAAGACACCATTTTCTTCCTTAACTCCCAGGTCATCCTCCTCTTCATCTTCCTCTTCCTCATCTTCCTCCTCCATGGCATCTTCTTTATTAAAATCTGACAGCAAAATACCCAGACTGGTTAGGAAATTGGTTGAGTCTCCTCAAAAATGTTCCCAGAACCTCAACCCTTCAAAATGTGTCCCGAGTCCTGAGTAGTCCCTGGGGGCCACCACCAGACACAGCGGTGACATCTAGACCTGCCATCCCAGAACTTCTGCTCTAAGGTTGCATACTGGGTGGCCACTTAAGATTTCATTAAAGGGAGGTCATGGTTAAAAGATGTCTGAAAACCAGACCTAGAATTTAAAGTCTAAATGCCCCAGCAGGAGCACCCGCTCCACCGAGGCCGCACCCACCTGCCGCTCTGCGCGCCTCCTATCTGAACACAGAGAACCCAACATCAGCCCCTTCTGCTCTGCCCTGAGGTCTGGCCCATTAACCTTCAGCGACACCCTGCAGCCAGGCTCAGCCAGGCTCTGCACTTCAGAAACACGTCACACGTGGTTCCCACCCGGTCGCTCCGGGGTAAGGTTCACTTTCACCGACGTGCTTCCTGCCTGGAGCAAACAAACCTCTTCCCAGAACAGAGAATCCAAGTCCATCTCACGATCAAGGTCCAGCTAAATTTTTTTTGCGGAACCACGGATACCAGGCGTCGTGGGACTGCGGTTTTTAATCACCAGTTTCCTCAGCTTCGCTCACACCAGCAAGAGCTCCCGAAGCCAGGGCTGCTCGTGCGAGGATTTCATTAACTCCCAAGCCAGAACATTTCTGGGCGCTGATTATTCGTGTTTGGAGATGCTTCCCAGGAGATGAAGCAAGGCTGACAGTTACCAAGTGTGGGGCTGAGGGTGGGGTCAGGGCACGAAAACCTGCCCTTGGGACCCTGGGACCCCTGGGACCAGCTCAGTCCCAGCCCGCCGCTAACTAATCTCCCCCCACCTACTTCAGGGCTGGCCCTGCAGCTGCTCAGAGGAGCAGGGAACTGGTGTGTGTGTGGGGGGAGGGGGGCAGCATTGTTCATTGTTTTTCAAACTGACCAGCCTGCAGAGAAGTTGCCAAAAGCAAACCGAACCTCCACCCCACCAGCCACTTTCCCCAACCTTGTCCCTTTCGACATCTTGCTGCCTTTTCCTGACTCTCACATCCCTTTGTGGGGGTGGGAGAAACAGCTCTAAACCCCCAAAGAAAACCCACCCATTTGAGAAGTACAAACCGCAGGTGCCCATGTTTCTTGGGACAAGCTCCTTCCCCGGCCGTTGGCTTTCCTCCCGGCCCTGCCCCTGCACTCAGGGCCACAGCTCTCCAACCTCCCTTCCTCTGGTGCCCTGCCACCCCCTCCTCCATGCAGGAACCCTGTTGGGGCAGGAACCCTGTGGGGTGGACGGGCCTGCAGAGGCCCCAGGGCCCCAGCACTGTCAGCGGGCAGCACCAGGAACAAGGCTTCCCGGATGGAAGGGGGCAGGATGCTGGGGAAGACAGCCTCACTGCAAGTCCTACCCAAAACGACCTGCCCGAGGGCTGCAATTCCAGGGGCTGGACAGGGGGGCAGTCTCTGCTCTAGCTGGGGCTCCTAGGAGGCACCATTCACCCTGGCCCAGGTCTGGGCACTCACTTGGGCTGGATGGCTGCTGCGGCCAGTGAGGCGGGAGTCGTGGGCCGTGCACCCAAATCCAGTCTCTCTGCCTGGCTGCTCTGCCCAGTCAGACTGACTTGCAGAATCAAATGTACTTGTAGGCAGATGGAAAGACTGGGGAACTCAGTCTACTCTACAAGCTGGGAGACACAGCCTGGGAGGGAGAGGGACTCCGTGCCCCGCCCAGCGCACTGGGAGAAGGTGAACTTTACAAAAAGAAGGGAAAAGCTCCCTTACATACACTCGGCCTGACGTGGTCTGTGAGCACTCCTGGTGGGGGGCTCTCGTGATGAAATGGGTGTCCGTGAGTTGCCTCAGACCAGAGCTCAGGGTGACTCATTTTTTCGTAAGCACCGATTCCCCTGCCAGTTGAGAAGGTGCTGGCTCTATATTCTCACCTGCTAGAACCCACACCTGCCTGCAAAGAAAACACCCATGTTTCAGTGGGGGGACCACTTTCCACGGGGCTTCACTTTTAAAGCTGGGTATTCTTAGACTTCCGGTCAAGATGGAGGTGTGGGTACACACGGCTCACCTCCTCGCACAACCACAGCAAAAATGACAACCAAACCACAAAACAACATTCACCCAGAACTGTCAGAAAATCGAGTTCTACAGACGTCTGACAACGAAGGAATTAAGAAGTCACATTCATTCAGACAGGTAGGAGGGGCAGACACTTGGAACGGGCTGGTCCCACATAAAAATCAGGAGCAATATCTTGGGAGTGAGGGATCCCACCCCCACACCAGACCACCCAGCCCAGGGTTCCAGTGCCAGAAAGATAAATCCCCATAACTTCTGGTTGTAAAAACCGGTGGGGGTTGGGATGGTGGAAGAAACTGTGGGATTCTCAGGCGTCAGCTCTTAAAGGGCCTGCAGCAGACTTCAGACTCACTCAGACTCACTCCCTCTGGGCTCCAGCACTAGGGCAGCAGCTGGAAGGCCACCAGTGGCACACGGGGAAGAACTGAAATGTCTGGCACCAGGGTGACAGGTTATTCCCAGACAAAACTCTAGAGGCTAGGGAGCAGCGATTGTCCCTTTTCAGAGCCCTCCCCCACACACAGCCACAGAGTGGCAGCACCATACCTGAAACTGCACCAACCTGGTTCACACAGGTTGCCTCGCCCTGGCAATTACCTGAGGCTCTGCCCCATTCAACTTAAGGTGTGTTTTTCTACATTACACCCCACTGCTAAGAAAGGGGATCAAGGCACATCTACCTAACGCATAGTAACAAACACAGGGAGGCTGCCACAATGAGGAGACAAAGACACATGGCCCACGTGAAAGAAAAGATCAAAATTCCAGAAAAAGGACTAAACAAAATGGAGATAAGCAATCTATCAGATGCAGAGTTCAAAACACTGGTTATAAGGATGCTCAAGAAACTCATTAGGTACTTCAACAGCATAAAAAAGACCCAGGCAGAAATGAAGGTTGCACTAAGTGCAATAAAGAAAAATTTACAGGGAATCAACAAGGGAGGGGAAGAAACTGAGAATCAAATCAATGATTTGGAACACAAGGAAGAAAAAACATTCAATCAGAACATCAAGAAGAAAAAAGAATCCAAACAAATGAGGACAATGTAAGGAGCCACTGGGACAACTTCAAGCATACCAACATTCGAATCATAGGGGCGTGAGGGAAAAAAGAGAAAGAGCAAGAAATTGAAAACTTATTTGAAAAAATAATAAAAGAAAACTTCCCTAACTTGCTGAAGGAAATAGACATGCAACTCCAGGAGGCACAGAGTCCCAAACAAGATGGACACAAAGAGGACCACACCAAGACACATCGCAATTAAGATGCCAAAGGTTAAAGATAAAAAGAGACTCTTAAAAGCAGCAAGAGAAAAGCAGTTATCTACAAAGGAGTTCCTATAAGACTGTCAGCTGATTTCTCAAAAGAAACTTTGCAGGCAAGAAGGGACTGGCAAGTACTCAAAGTGATGAACAGCAAGGACTTACAACCTAGATTACTCTGCCCAGCAAAGATATCAATCAGAATTGAAGGGCAGATGAAGTCCCCAGATAAGGTAAAGCTAAAGCAGTTCATCATCTCCAAGCCATCATTATATATTAAGGGGACTTATTTAAGAAAAAGATCAAAACTATAAACATTAAAGTGGCAATAAATTCACAACTATTAACAATTAAATCTAAAAAACAAACTAAGCAAACAACCAGAACAGGATACAATCACAGCTATGGAGACCATTCAAATGGTTATCAGTTGCGAAAGGAATAGGAGGGAATGGGGGAAAAGGTGCAGGGGTTAAGTATAAATTGGTAGGTACAGAATAGGCAGGGGGATGTTAAGAACAGTATAGGAAATGGAGAAGCCAAAGAACTCACATGCATGATCCATGGACATGAACTAAGGGGGTGATTGCTGGAGGGAAGAGGGGTGCTGGGTGGAGGAGGGCAAAAGGAAAAATCGGGACAACTGTAATAGCATAATCAGTAAATATAAATAATGTATATATTTTTAAAAGGTGGGAACAAAAAACATAATGAAGTTGGATGTTTTTGGATAGAAACACACCCATAGCCTGCCAGCACCTTCTGGAAGGGTGCTATCTTCCTCAGCATGAGGCCAAAGCAGCTCAGGTAAGGGGGATGGGGACATATATTAGAGAATCTTATAACTATTTTCATTCCACTTACTTAAAAAAAATCTAAACCAATCCCAAATAAAAGCAGGCATCAAAATATTTTCCTTCACTCTGTTGGCTGGAAAGACATGAAGAGTATCAGTGACTTCCAATCTGAGATAGGAAAGCCCTGCAAACTGAGGCTAAGTCATCGGAGCTGAAGCTGTTTAGTAACCAAGTCCCTGGGGGACATTTAGAGCCCAGGCACTACTGTGCTGTTTGAACCTACAATGTATGAAAGAGACAAGCCCAACTAAAAGCCTTGCGGACTTGGGACTTGGAACGTGTGGGGCAGGGGAAAGTGCAGCCTCAAACTACACCCACAGGATAAGTCTTTTCTGTGATGGGCACTGAAAGGGAAGGGCCAGGGATGCTGGCAGGATGGGAGAGTCCAGAGAAAGGATAGAAGCGCCACCCCATCCCAGAGGATGCCCTGGGAGACCTGCCTTGGCCACGACAACTCCAGAGTTCCCGGGATCACCCCAGAAGCAACGACCTCCAAGGGCCCCAGGGCCCCCACTGCTTTAGTGACCTGTGACCCAAATGATAAACATGCTGGTTATTAGTAGCCGTTGATGTCCAAGTGATTTTACTTTTTAGCTACATTCCAAAAAGTATCCTCCATCCCCACTGGTCCTCAAACTTAAATGTGCCTCCCGAAGTTTATTCCGCCTACAAACCATAAAGAACTTTTTTAAAATGCCCCCAGCCACCCCCCCCAACTTCTGCTTTGGTATATTTTGGGACTCTGTATTTAAATAAGTACCAGATGATTTGGGTAAAGGTCCCAAGTGACACTTGTAAGGCCTTCTCTCTGGTTCCTTTCGGCCTGTGATTTTTTTCCACTAGGTGCTGGCTTTTACTTCCTTTCCTATTTGGGTAAAACTTCTTGATTCAGTGACCCCAGAGAAGTTAATTAATCTATTGGAAAGAGTATAAAGTTCACACTTTCCTACACACTAATATTCGAAAAGGGGTGTTATTATATTGGCACAAACTCACTAGGGGAAAATAAAAACTGGTCATCAGGAGAGAGGCTAGCAAAGAGGAAAGCCCAGACCAGTAACAGGATGATGCCCTGTTCTCTAGGAGTAGCTTTCTTTTCGTGCTTTGTACTTTCTAGTTTTCAAAGTCCTCTTAGCCACTTGTTCTGAGCTACCTGATTTCAAAGCAAAGTGCAGGACTGATGATTAGTAGCAGTCCTACGTTCCTGCGAGAGCGGGCGCTTCTTGGGCAGGGGCTACACGCCTCATTCGTGACTCCCGGAACCCAGAGCGGTGACTAGCACCTACTAGGTGCTGAATAAATGCTCCCTTTGGGACTAGTATCTCCGGATTTTAAAAGATGCAAACCAAGGCATCCCTTTGTCCCTCAAATCAGAACCCTTGGGGTACTTATTTCCAAATCTACACTTTTAAAAAGGAAAATGCCAGCCTTATATGAATCCTGTTTGAAAATCAGTGGCTCCGTCTCCTTCACACTCCCAGGGGGCGTTCGCCTGGAAATTTTAAGCAACTCCCCAACTCTTCTTCTCGGGAACCTGGACCGCCGGAAAACCTGAGCAGAATCAGAACTAAGGAGCCAATTGCAAAGAAGGCACTTTGCACCCTGTCCGGTCCAAGCCTCCGTGGCAGGGGGCTTGCAAAGAGGCCCCGCAGTCCAGGCCCCTTCACCGCGCTGCTCTCCCGGAATCTATGCGATGCTGGCCACCTGCCACCGCCCCTTAAACTCCATGAAGTTGGCGCCGGCATCAGTCCTGGAGAGGCTCCGCGCGGAACCCACCGGTCCCAGGTCGCACCCATCCCCGGTGCCGCGCGGCGCTCTCCAGCCCGCAGGCCCGGCCCACCACCCAGCCGCTCACCTTCGTCCTCCTCCCCCGGTCTCGCCTTGACCAGCAGCTGCGCCAGCGCCAGGAGCAGGACCAGCAGGCAGGCTTTGCCGGGCCTCATCACGGCGGTGGGAGCGCGGGCTCCGGGTACCAGCGGCCGCTGAGCTACCCCGGACCTGGGGGTTCTAGTCTGGCGGTCGAAATGCGAGCGACCAAAAGCGACCTCCCCAGGAAGTCCTCGCCGGCGATTGGCTGGGGGCGAGGGAAGCCGAGGGCCGGCCAATCCCAGCCCGATCAGGGGACCCGAGCCGCGTGCGCCTCGCTGCGCGCCCCAGCACACTCGCACCGCCCTCCTCCCCAGCCTCCTCCGCGCGCCCCGCGGCTCGAGCGTTTAAAGCTCCGAGCCCTAACGTGAGGTGCCCCCTTCTGATTTGCTGCGCCGCGGCCACCAATGAGCAGCTGCCACTCGGTTTGCCGGGAGCGCACAGGCTGAGAGAGGGAGAAAGGGAGAACAAAGGCGGCAAGCCAGAGCCGGAGAGGCGGGGTCGTTGACGCGATTGGCCGGCGGTGAGGTGGGCGGGGCCTAGAAAGCGGCGCAGGGTGGGCCGCTGAGTTTGGCAGGAAGAACACGTGTCCCCAGAAGAGCGGTGGAGAAAGCTGTCGACTCGGCCCGCTGGGATCCCTAGAGGCCGGGATCGATTTGGTAGAAGGATCCGAACCAGTCTGTTGATGAGAAGAAGAGAACGAGACTCTCCGCTCGTGGGCTTGGCTTCTTGTTTTATTTTTTTCTCGAGCAAATAAAAGCTTGCATTTCTTTCCTCGGTTACAACACACACTGGGCTTGGAGAGGGGATGAGCATGCAGTTGAAGGAATCCAGAACTGGGATTTGGGGAAGCTTCTCTCCGTGGTCTCATCTATGAATATGCCATCGGATGCGTGTCTAAACTTTGCCTCATGTTATTTATTTCTCTCGTGATTTTCTGCAAAATTGAAATATCAGATAGGCAAGCCTAGTGGTTTACAAAAGCCTAAATATAACCTTGAGGTTTTCCTTCTTGGCAACTTAGTTGAAGAAAACTAGGTTAAGGTAATGACTTTTTAACATTAAGGCTGTGGTATGTATAGGGTTTGATATTTCTTTAACGCCTAGGATTAGTATGCCCGCAGAATTATAGAAGAATAATGGGGAGAAACGCTCAAGAGTGCAGGAGCATCTTTCTGTGTATATGGATTATTAAGTGAGGAAGACAGAAAGCCGGCCTCTCACAGGCTTTAGCAATTAGAAAATTTTAACTTAATATGTTCTTATTGAGCTGCTGTGAACCTGATGGTTTCCCCTCATTTTTGTAGGGCAGAAAGACATTTAAGCCAGAGTATAACTTAATACCAGAGTATACATTAAGTGATTTCTTAGAATGCTATGAATGCAGAATATGGAACTGTTCAATATCATTTTAACACTTCGAAAAGATAGAGGCCAGCCAGATTTTTTTTTTTTTTTTTTTTTTTTGTCATTCATGGTAGTTTCCTATCAGTCCTTGCTAAACTGAGAGGAACAAGAGCACCATTTACCCAGATGTGGGACAAGTACAACCAATTTCACTAAGATGCTTTGCTGATGCAAGGTATGGGAGGAAACTTCTCTATGAAATCAATATTGTACTACTTGTGAAATTACAGTAATATGCACTTTTCAGAGGCATTTAGAGTATAGCAACAGAAGTTCATTCAACAGCAAAACATTATTTTTTCAAGTTGTAAAGCTCTTTGTTCCTTCTTTATCCCTAAATCTCATCCAATTTGGTTATGGGTACAAGCAGGCTGGAAGACCACTGTGTCGAGGGTAAGAAGGGAGATCGAGAATATTTTTGTGACTGTCTCCAAGGTCTCCAACTGGATATGAGTATAGAGAGATTATTAAGTCACAGAACTGGCCCCAGGCTTGTCCCCAGGGTTGCCGTTAAACATGATTAGGTTTTTTTTAAGTCATAGTAATTATTATTTTTTATTGATTGATTTTAGAGAGAAAGAGGGGGAGAGAGGAAGAGAAATACTGATCTGCTGTTCCACCCACTGATGCATTCATTGGCTGATACTTGTATGTGCCCAGACCAGGGGTGAAACTGGAAACATTGGCATATCGGTCTGACACTCCAACCAACTGAACCACCCAGCCAGAGCTGTAATTATTCTTATGAATATGATGTCTGGCACCAGTGGGGAACAAGTAAGTAGTAGGTACTGCTGTATTGTTACAGATAAGGAAACCCAAGCTTGAGAAGGCAAAATAATGTGCCACTGTTGACACGCTAGTGAAGGGCAGAGTAGGGAACACCCCATTCTGATTGGGTTATGTTTGTAGGTCAGTTTGAACATGGGCTTCCCTCTTCTGCCACACAGCACTCAATCTGCTGACCCATACCAGCCAAGGCTACTTTATGCTATTTTAAAGTGCATTTAAAAAAAATTTTAAAACACTATTGTTCATTGCAAATATATGGAAGTACGATTGATTTTTGTTTATTGACTGTGTATCCTGAAACCTTGCTAAGCTCAAAATAGTTTTGATAGTTTTATCGTAGATTCCACTGGATCACCTACATAAATTTTATCATCTGCAAATAAAGACAGTGTACTTCTTTTAAAAAAATTATTTATTTTTAGAGAGAGGGGAAGGGAGGGAGAAAGAGAAGAGAAACATCAATGTGCGAGAGAAGCATCCGTTGGTTGCCTCTTACACGCCCCAAACTGGGGACCTGGCCGGCAACCCAGGCATGTGCCCTGTCCAGGAATTGAACTGGTGACCCCTTGATTTGCAGGATGATGCCCAGCCCACTGAAGCCACACCAGTGGGTCAAGGCAACTTCTTTTTCACTATGGATGCCAGTCATTTCTCTTGTTTTCCTGATTTCACTGGCCAAAGTATCCAGTACAAGTTTAAAGAGAAGTAGAGCAGATTTTCTTGCTTTGCTCCTGATCTGATGGAAATAATTCAGCCTTTCCCATTATATACGTCAGCTATAGGTTTTTTGCAGATGCTCTTTATGAGGTTGAGGAAGGTCCCTTCCAATTCCTATTTTTCTGAGAGTTGTCTTTTTTAAAAAATCAAGAATGGATCATATGGGTTTTCTTTTCCAGTCTGTTCATATAAACCTTTATGTTAACTGATTTTCAAAATTAAACCAACCTTGCATTCCTGAGACAAACTGTACTTGGTCATAATGTGTTATTGTTTTTATATATTGTTGGATCAGAATTTAGTTAAGAGTTGATACAGCTATGTATAAGGAACACTGGTCTTTAGTTTTGTTCTTTTGTTATGTTTTCTCTGGCTTTGATATCACTATAATGCTGGCCTCATAGAATGAGTTGAACACTATTCTCTTTGTTTTAATTTTCTAGAAGAGTTTGTGTAGAATTGATTTTTTCCTTCTTCCTTTTTTTTTTAAAGATTTTTTTAAAATTTATTTTTAGAGAGAGGGGAAGGGAAGGAGAATGAGAGGGAGAGAAACATCAATGTGTGGTTGCCTCTAGCACCCCCCACCACTGGGGACCTGGCCCGCAACCTAGGCATGTGCCCCGACCAGGAATCAAACTGGTGACCCCTTGGTTCGCAGGCTGGTGCTCAGTCCACTGAGCCACACCAGCCAGGGCTCTTCCTTTTTTTAAATCCTCACCTGAGGATATATTTGCAGATGTTTTTAGAGTGAGAGAAAAGGGGGCAGAGAGAAACATCGATGTGAAAGAGAAACATCTATCGGCTGCCTGCCGTACACACCCCCACTGGAGCCCGAGCCCACGATCTAGGTATGTGCCCTGACCAGGAATTGAATCAGGAAGCCCTCAATGTACAGGACAATACTCCAAACAACTGAGCCACACCAGCCAGGGCTGACTTTTTCTTTCTTAAATGTTTAGAATTCTCTACTGACATTTTATTTGTGGGAAAGAACAATACATTAAATTTCTTTAATATATATTGGGCTATACAGGTTATCTATTTCTTCTTGAGTGAGCTTTGGTAGGAGTTTGCCTCTTTCACATAAGTTGTCAAATTTGTTGGCATTAAGTTCATCATATTCTCTCATTGTACTTCAGATAACTGGAATTTGTAGTGAGGTCCCTTGTCATATTGCTGATACTGATGATTTTTGTCATTTTTCTTTTTTATGATTAGTTTCTTAGAGGTTTAAAATGTTTTTGGTCTTCTCAAAGAATGAGCTTTTGGTTTCAATGATTTTCTGTTTTATATTAAATTAATTTCCACATTAATCTTTATTTCCTTTCTTCTGCTTCCTTTAGGTTTCATTCACCCTCCGCCCCCCCACCATTCTTAAAGTGGAAAACACTGGAATGTGAAGGTGTGTGCGTGTGCGTGTGATATGTAGAGATGTCCTCACTCTGACCACTGAGAGGGCCTGGGAGCAGTAACTCCCAAATATCGGTGAGCACACCTAGCCCCAGACCTTGCCTTCCAACCCACTTTCTGTTCAGAGGAACCAGGGCTCCTTGGAAAGACGACCAACTTCCGCACTCAGACAGGAGAAACAGAAGAACAGCCTGGAAGAACTTGGGCCAGAGAAAGCACGGAAGTTGCCCGAGGATGATGGCAATATGCCAAAACAACACGGAAGGCTATCTAAGAGGGCTCCCACTGTTCAAATTTGGAACACTTAGAGCATCAGAACAAACACTGACAAAGATTATAGTCCGTTGGACAAAAGTGCAAACGATGAGTCCACACTGATATTAAACAGACAGAAAATTTGATGAGGAATGGGATAGTTACCTGATTTCACAGTACCTCTGCACAAAATCACAGAACACTTATTAATGACAAAGAGGGACAAAAGCAACCTCGGAGTGGGGAAGCCCAGCAGACGTGACCTTAATTAAGTGATCGATGTGAATGAACCTCATCGGTAATGGAACAAACTGAAACCATGTGCTACCCAACAAGATGCAGTGAGGACGCATCACTTCTTGGCTTTTCCCACGAAGACAAGGAACCTAAACCGAACCACCTATCATGTCCGACACATGCAAACTGGGGGACAGTCTCCAAAACAACTGCCCTGTGTTCTCGGAAAGTATCGAGGTCCTGACATCCCCAGGCTGTCTCCTTTTTTCTAGAAACTTACTGAGGGCTGAAGCCAGCATGCTGCAACACCTGAACTTTTTTCCTATCCACCAAGCCCCCAGTGCTAAGTATCAGTGCTTCGGGTGTGGGTCCCAAGGTACAACAGGTGGCAGTTCCTACCTAACAAAGACTGTCAACTTCTAAGAGCAGGACAGTCACTACTTCCCTCCATCCTGCTTCCTCTGTGTAGCCAAGTCCATATTTGAAGTATTAGTCCATATCTCGGGATCCATTTATGTGCAAACCCCCATTCTGTTAACAATCTCCGTGCCTTTCAGGACTGTTGATTTTGCAAGAGAAAACTCAACTCCAACACATCTCAAACAATAAGGCCATTTTACTGGTTCACCTACTTGTGGAGTCCAGGGATGCGGTGAGTTCTGGCAGCTCAAGTAATGGTAACAGGACAAGGTTTCCCTGGCTCTCAGTTCCGTTTCCTCCTTTTTCATTCATATCCAGCAGGGAAGAGGGCGTCTTTTTTTCTCCCAGGTAGGTCAAATAGAATAAGGACATGATGACATGCTTTTCAAGCAGTAAAAAAAAAGTACAGGCCGTTTTCTCTTCTCCCTGCATGAAAACTTGAAGAGAATGGTGGAAGAAGGTAATTTTCTGGACGGTTACACTCTCTGTGTAACATGCTGTTACCACTATGTGAATGACTCACTGAATCACCGCTGCATTTTCACCTGCAAAAGAGACTTGAAAATAAATATATGTGGCCCTGGCTGGTGTGACTCAGTTGGTTGGGCATTGTCCCACCAACCAACAGGTCGCTGGTTTGATTCCTGGTCAGGGCTCACGTCTGGGTTGCAGGTTCAGTCCCCAGTCAGGGTGTGTGCAAGAGGCAACCAACTGATGTTTCTCTCTCACTTCAATGTTTCTCTCCTTCCTTCTCCTCTCTCTAGAAACAATAAAAGAAAAAAATTTTAAATAATAAATATATATACGTGACTTTAAAAGTCACGGAATGGGTAGAGCAGGCCCCTGCCGGTGAAGGAAATGGCTGCCTCGGAAAGGCCAGCCACATCAGCAAAGACCTGCCGGAATCTGTGTGGTCTTTGATTTCAGGAATTACTCTCAAATTTTCAATAAATGTCATGACTAGAGAGATCAGTCTCATAGATATTCATCACATGGGTGTACTGTTCTTTTTTTTATTACTGATTTTAGAGACAGAGAGGAACACTGACTTGTTGTTCCACTTACTGTTGCATTCATTGGTTGATTCCTGTTTCTGCCCGGACCGGGGATTGAACCCAGAGCCTCGGGGTATCGGGATGATGTTCTAACCCACTGAGCTCACAGGCCAGGGCTGTTGGAAAGTTCTTTTGAATCCTCATTAGTTCTTCTACTCGTGTGCTCAGAAATAGATGGCCAGCCACAGGGGCAAAGGGCGCTTCCCCTGGACCCGTGAACACGTTTCCTTTCGTCTCAGGATGGCTTCACACCTGTCCTCACCAATAATGGTTAAAAGCCTTCTACCTTTGTCCATATCAGATCAGTTCTGAAAACGGATCTTGAGAAGCCAGACTTTTCACTATATAAAACAGGCAAGGCTTTGGTGACATAATACCAGGAAGACTTTTGTGATCATTTTGCTGGTCCTCTTTCCAAAAGTTAACATAAGCTGCAAACAAAGCAGATTCATACCCAGGAAGAGGTGGAACACCGAATAAATATGCCCTTGTTTTATAGACATAGAGGGGAGAAAACATAAAGAAGTCAGTCATTGGAACCTTGGCAAATATTCATTTCTGACTGGAGAAACAGGACCTAAAATAAATAGTTTCTTTTTTAAAAAATTTATTTTTTTTATTTTTTTTAAATATTTTATTTTTAAAGAGAGGAGAAGGGAGAGAGAAATAGAGGGAGTGAAACATCAGTGTGTGGTTGCCTCTTGTGTGCCCCCTACTGGGAACCTGGCCCACAACCCACTCATGTGCCCTGACTGGGAATCGAACCAGCCGCCCTTTGGTTTGCAGGCTGGTACTCAATCCACTGAGCCACAGCAGCCAGGGCCATAATTTCATTAAATGAAGATTTGAGCATATACCACAGGACACAGTCATGTAAGCACTATGTAGTCTTGTGGGACATAGTTATGCAAACATGTTATACAGCACTGTCTGTCTAATAAAACCTGCATAGAACTGTCTTCAGTGTTTTCTGTGTGATATCTTAAAAACACTCATGTGTTTATAAAAAAAAAACATAGAAAGTTACATCTACAGAATTCTCTACAATTGGTACTGCTTTTCACTCCAATAATATGAAATTTACACTGAAAACTGACTATTTGCCACAAGAACACATTAGAAATGTCAGAAAGAAATGACAGATCATCGATGAACTTCGTCAAAACCTCCTGCATGCAAAATCAAAATATCACTTTCCCTAGAAAAGGTGACAAAGGGGAGGAAGGAAAAGGCCCCATAGCTTCCTGATAACCTGAAAAATGTGGGGCAGGCACTTGATTAGGCAGCCACAGTCCAAGAGAAGCAATGCTGTGAATACTATTAATGAATATCGATTAAAGAAGTCCCAGGAAATGTTTGTTGAAGGGAAGGAGGAAGAGCACAGAACTGGAACTCCAGAAACCTACGCTGTATTCTCAGTCACTCGCTACGTGACCTGGACCAAGTCACTTCACCTGTCTGTAACTCACTTTACTTGCCCACAAAGCGAGGGCAGTAGGTTGCCATCTCTAAGGGTTCTACCCTGAATACCATTTATTTATTTATTTATTTATGCAGTAGAGAAAAAGGCAATAAGAAATGGTCAGTTTAGGCTAACGATCAGGAAACTGCGTTCTTGTCACCCCCGGGGGGCTTTAAGACCTAAATAAGAGTTGCAATCATCGCCATCATTTTCTACAGAACTGTTGTTAAATGGGAGTCCCTACCACTGCAATTCCGTATTGTACTGTCATATGCCCCCCCCCCCCATGGGACTCCTGTCATTTTTCTCAGCCATAACGTCCTCTGTTCTTCTTCCCTCCGTCGTGTACCTCACCGACAGTATTTCCAACACACAAGCTGGGTTTCAGGAACAGGAACATTCAGAAAGCCTTGGGCGGCTGTGTGTAGGGCTCTCAAGCCATTGATTAATTCAACAAGTGTTCGCAGAGCGCCCTCTGGGGGCCACGGGCCGGATGGATAAAGAAAAAAAGCAGTCGGCTTCACGGAGCTCGGCGCGCGGGTGGGCTCGCGGATTCCCCTGTACCGCCCTCCCCAGCCCCTAGCGCGCCAGCTCGGGTCGGCTGGGCCAGGGCGGCAGATCTCACGGTCAGTTCGAGCAGCCCAGACAGCACCGACCCACGGCCTGAACAGCCCGAGCCGGCTCTGTCCTCCGGCCACCGCGGACCGACCCGTCTGCCCGGCTTAAATGTCACCACTCCCACCTGACGGCACTTGCGTGGGCCAAGCCACCCAGCCGCTGCCCAGCGATGGGCCAGGGGAACGCCCCGCGCGTCCGGCAGGGGCTCCTGGGGCCGAACCAGCGCCAGTCAGCCCCGCCCTGCGGTGGCCGTTGCCATGGGGACACGCAGGGCATCCTGGGAACGGTTCCTTCCCTGAGCGTGGACTCGGCTTCTTCAGCGCCACCTGCCGGCAGGAGCCGCTAACAGCCTCCCGTGTCATCTGGTAGCACTGCATTTTTGAACAGCGTCCAGGTGGCCCCGGGCTCTCTGGGCTGTAAGAACTGGAATTAATGTAGCTAGGACACGCTAACAGGGCTGACTCCTTCCTTTTGTGGTCACACAAGGTTGGATCTAAAATTGATCGGCATGTAAGTCAGGGAATTGGGTCTTGCGTAACATTGTAGTTTCCCATCTCAATTTTTGCTACTCCAAACTGTTTTCAACGTGCAATTGCATGTGTACATGCCGGTTCACTCTCCAACCACCTCCGGCCACCCACCCGCTTACGATGGTGGGTGTTCGCTGTTTCGGGCAAGATTCAGCCTACCTTGGGCTCAAAGCAACTTCTCCAGCATCTATAATGAACTTGGGAGGGGTAGGGTGGGCGGTAAAGGAGGCAGACAGAAAGGTAAACTAATGGTGGATAAAAGTTAGTTAGTAAAATTTGTCACTGTGGTGTCAATACATGGCCTTCCTGCCACTCCCAACCAAGGCTGGCCAAGGGGCCCCTGGCCAAAGCAATGTGTACTGTTTGGGGAATGGATTGTAATTCCTTTCTTATCTACTTTTGGGAGCGGCTTCTTGTCCTGCAGCTGCATCTAGCTGCATCTAGCTGCACGTACACCCTGAGCTACTGTAGCCCTGGGCCACATGTAGGTTTGTGCAACCTGGACCTGTGCCACCTTTGTCTGGGATCCCTTGCAATGGAGGGGTGTGGTCTCCCGCGCCCCGCCCTTGCACTTTCCTGTGATGTAATAAATGGCACGTCCACATCTGCTATATTCACTGGGTGTTTTGGATTTTTTTTCAGGATATCACTAACACTTAAACAGCTCCCGGGTTCGGGGCTGCCCTGCAACAGTTGTGTACACTCTCCTGGTGCTGTTGCCAGGCTGATGGGGTCTCAAGTTGTCTCTGGAGATTCATCTTCCTCCTTCCTGGTGGACAGACATGGGTAGAAACCAACGTCCGGTTTCCCAGGCTCACCTTTGAAAATGTGTGTACAACCCAGGCATGTGCCCTGACTGGGAATTGAACCAGTGACCCTTTGGTTCACAGGCCGGTGCTCAATCCACTGGGCCACAGTAGATATTATATATATATAATATTTGAAGCTAGTGTTCCACAGAAAATCACCTGCGATATAGTTTCATAGTAATGTCTACTATAGTTTACTGACAGTCTCATTTACTGTCATCCCTCAGAATTCCAGGTCGGCCATTCCGTGACATGGGACGTGAACTCTCTGTCAGGAATTCTTGGTGTGAAATACAACCCTCTCCCTGAAGCATCACATTCCGTGCTCGCAGACCCTCACCTAATGTACCAAATGCAGCATTTCGCTGGATTTCTACTTGTATCACGTTTACTTACAACATTTGCTTGAAAACTCTCCACACTGAGCTATTGCTGCCTGTTATTTCCCCTGAACTTGGAACTTAGGCATCTGCTCAGTCCCTCTGTCCACGGATGGACATCTCGTTCACTCACTCAGCTTCAGAGAACGTCTCTGTCCTGGAACTCCCAAATCGACCCCTTTCCCAGACTCTTCTCTATATTCTAGTCCCGCGCATCTCGGCACCTTCAGTTTTATGTTTCTTCAACTCAGATTAGCCAAAACTTTGCTGAAACTACCAGCTTTTCCTCGGGGGAGCTATTCATGGTCACTACGGAATCTGCTGTGGAAACTCCAGCACTCACATAAACTGTGCTTCAGAGAACTCCTTTCATTATCATCATCTCCAAATAAGTCAATCTACACCAAATCTAATGTCCTATCAGGCCTGCGACCAGATTCCCTGGATTTAGACCCCCCAGTTTAGGAGCGTACTGTGAAGGGGAGTTGACAGGTAACAGCCAGTGCTGGGGGGATTTCCGGTTTAAATTCCAGCTGGGATTTCAGAGCGAGCTAAGCATGTGGGGGAAATGACCACTTAAGACAGCAGGAAGAACAAATGCCTCTTTTTATCAACGGATAGGAAATACAACCGTGATGATTTAAAAAAAGAAAATCCTTTGAGATTTCTCACGTGCCTGACTTGTGCTCCATTCTTGCTCAGAAAAGGGCCCCTGTTCCTGAAACCTGTGCAGCAGCGGGCCTGGCGACTGCTGCGGCGACCCCCAGTTCACCCCACCCGCTGACCGCTTCGGACCTGCCGGCCGTCTCAGCTCCAGTCGGCCTCGATCATGGCGAACAGCTGGCTGAGCCGCTTCTGAATGTCGGGCCCACTCGGGGCTGGACAGGATTTTGTGTGCACTCGGGCGTGTTCAGCCAGTTTAGACTTATAGATGAAGCCCTTCCCGCAGTCGCCACAGGCAAAGGGCCTCTCGGGCCTGTGTATGCGCTGGTGCCTAAGCATGTGTCCCTTTTCCCGGAAGTTCTTGTCACACTCGGGGCAGTGGAAAGGTCTCTCCCCGGTGTGCAGGCCTTGGTGGCTGAGCAGCTGTGCCTTCAAGCGGAAACTCTTGTCGCACTCGGGGCACTGGAAGGGCTTCTCCCCCGTGTGTGTCCGGATGTGCTCCGCGAGTTTTGACTGCTTTGCAAAGCCCTTGCCACACTCACAGGAGAATGGCAGCTGCCCGCTGTGCAGCAGCTGGTGGGCCCTCATGTCGGCCTTCACGCGGTAGCTCCTGTCGCACTCGGGGCACTGGAAGGGCCTCTCCCCTGTGTGCAGGCGCTGGTGACTCAGCAGCTGCCCCTTGAGGCGGAAACTCCTGTCGCAGTCGGGGCACTGGAAGGGCCTCTCCCCGCTGTGCACGCGCAGGTGCTCGGTGAGCTTGGACTGCCTGGTGAAGCCCTTGCCACACTCCGCGCAGGAGAACGGCCTCTCCGCGCTGTGGGTGCGCTGGTGGGCCTTCAGGATGCCCTTCAGGCGGAAGCTCTTGTTGCACTCGGGGCACTGGAAGGGCCTCTCCCCGCTGTGCACGCGCAGGTGCTCACGGAGCTTGCACTGGTGGGCGAAGCCGCGGCCACACTCGCCGCAGGAGAACGGCCTGTCCCCGCTGTGTCGCAGCTGGTGGGCTCTCAGCATGCTCTTCAGACGGAAGCTCCGCTCGCACTCGGGGCACTGGAAGGGCTTCTCGTCGCTGTGCAGCCGCTGGTGCCTCAGCAGCTGTCCCCTCTGGCGGAAGTCCCGGCCACACTCGCCACACCAGAACGGCTTCTCCCCGCTGTGCACCCGGGTGTGCTCGGTGAGTTTACACTGCTTGCTGAAGCCCTTGCCACACTTCCTGCAGGAGAAGGGTCTCTCCCCACTGTGCACACGCTGGTGGGCCTTCAGCAGCCCGCTCAGGCGGAAGCTCTTGTTACACTCCAGGCACGGGAAGGGCTTTTCTCCTGTGTGTACCCGGATGTGGCTGGCAAGCGTGGCCCTGGTAGAGAAGCACTTGTTGCATTCTGTGCAAGAGAATGGCCTCTCCCTGGTGGGGCAGCGCTGGAGGACGACCTCCACGCCCCCCGTCAGCTGGCAGTGCTCCTCACGAGCTGGACAGGGGCCCGGCCCGTCACCTGAGTGACCACCGCTGGGCTCCAAGGCCCTGGTGCCCTCTCTGAGGGAGCCTGGCCGCACCCCGCTGCGCTGGCCCTGCAGGGTCTGTGCGCTGTTGTTCTGGAGGAAGCTCTTTTCACATCTGGGGCACTGGGAAGGCCTCTGCCCCTGGTGCGGGAGGTGGTGGCTGAGAAGGGCCCGCCTGCGCTGGACGCACACGTTACAGTCAGGACTCGGCAATGGGCTCTTCCCTGCGTGTGCGGGCAGATGTCTCAGCAAATCCTGCTTCAGGCGGAAGCTCCTCCCACATTCGTGACATCGGAAGTGCCTCTGTCCCCGAGGGGCACTCCGCTGATGCTGCAGATCAGCTTGTTTGCCCAGTTTCTCCCAGGCCCCAAGCGGCTGGTCCCTCAAGTGGCTCCTGTGGTGCTTCTCTAAGGGGTTCCTCTTCCAGAAGCTTTCCCTGCAGACAGGCCGAGAGGGCTGGGCGTTCTCCCAGGAAGGCGCTTCCTGGGAGCCTGGGAGACCCCAAGCCTTGGGGTTCGGGATTATTTCTCTTTGCGGGGGCTCCCTGGAGCAGTGGACTGCTGGGAGCAGAGCCCATGGATGGCGTCTCTCTGGCTTCATGAGGGCAATGCCTTGGTCAGGCCCGAAGGAAACATCTTCACTTTTTCCGGATAAGGGTTCAGAGGAGCATGGGCTCTCGAGAGACTCCACCTGACAATGGCGTTCGGGTTCTCCGGAATTCACAGCTTGCTGGCTTCCTGAAATCGAAACCGAAAATCCAGTCAGAATTCCTGTCTATGGCATGACTAATGCCTTATGTCACCAGTAAAGGGACCCATGACAGTGAGCTGTGGTGGCCTGTGAACCCTGTTTCCACTAAGCTGTACTCAGGGTACATTTCCATTGGCTCTATTTCATGACCAGGAATTTGGCGAGGGTCTGCTGAAATTCAACTGACAGACTTTCTTAGAATAATACTGAAAAAAGGGAAAGACAGGTCACAAATGCAGGGGCGGAGCTCTGGAGCTGACTGTCGGGTTTGAATTCCGTGCCCAAGGCAGTGTCTGTCAGGCTGACCTCTCTGGGCTTCAGGTCCTTCTGTAGAAATGGGGCGGCAAGACTGCGGGCGAATTACACGAGTTCATGTGTGCAGAGTGCTCGGCACGGGCCTGGCATGCTGCATGTGCTCTGCGAGCGTTCCCCCACTGTCAGACCCCGGGCCATCAGGCTCACCCCACTGTGATGTGCAGGCACCCCTGCAGTCTAGGAGGGAGGACAGCGGTGTTACTGACCGGCCCTGACTGACCCAAGGCTCTGTGTGATCCACGAGCTGTCCCTAAGCCAGGCGGCAAGGCCTTGTCTCTGTTCCTCTCTCTCCACACTCTCCTTCCAGAACCCATGCCCCTAACCACTATGCATAACTGCCTTCCTCTAGAATACGGCAGACAGCAAGCCTCAGCCCAGCCAAAGAAGAAGACAAGCTCGGAGAATTAGAACTGAGAAACCTGAATGTGACATCTTAAGGACAGGGCTGATTTCTTCATACTTACCCCAGAACTGCTGTCCCTCAACAACTGGACCAAAATGCAGATCAGCAGGGTTGCAAATTATGTTTCCTGATTTCTGTGGTTCTAACTTCCTGAAGAGCTCTGTCCCCTGTTCAATCCGGGATATCAGTTCTGGTTTGGGAAGTCCGCCATCTGCACAGAGAAGCCAAACGGGAACTTGGTTTCCTTGAGTGTGACATTTAAAGCAGAGTGAGCTGTTTTTACGTTTCTTAAAATTAACTCGGGACAATGTATGAAAAGAGATGTCAAAAAACAGATTATATCCCTGGCTGGTGTAGCTCAGGGGACTGAGCACTGGCCTGCCAACCAAAGGGTTGCTGGTTCAATTCCCAGTCAGGGCACATGCCTGGGTTACGGGCCAGGTCCCTGGTAGGGGGTGCGTGAGAGGCAACCACACGTTGATGTTCTCTCTCTTTCTCCCTCCCTTCCCTTTCGTCTAAAAATAAATAAAATCTTTTAAAAAGTAGTTTTGAATAAATAAATAATTAAAAGTATTCTTCCAAAACTAAACAAAACAATATTCATTTACTAACAGCAAAGAGAGTAAAATACTTAGAAATAAATTTAATTAAAAAATGCAAGACCTGTACAAAAAAAAACTGTAAAATATTGTTGAAAAAATTTAAAAGTCCTAAATAAATGGAAAGATCCCATGTTCATAAATTGGAAGACTTAGTATTGTTAAGATGACAATATTCCCCAAATCCAATCTGCTTTTTTTTTGGTGGGAATGGGGGGAGAGAGGGAGGGTAGAAATTGACAAACTGATCCTAAAAGCAACAGGAATCAAACAGTGTGGTAGTGACGTAAGGACAGACACACAGATTGAGAGAATACGGGACTTAGAATCCAGAAATAAACGGACATTTATGGCCGACTGGTTTCCCAAAACGGTGCCAAGAGAATTCAAAGGGGAAAAATAGTCTTTCCGACAAACGGTGTTAGGCCAACTGGATATTCATATGCAAAAGTGGGCTCCTACCTCACTCCATATGGAACACCTAACTCAAAACAGGTCAAAGACCTAAATGTAAGTGCTTAAACTATAAAACTCCTGGAAGAGAACATGGGAGTGAGTCTGGGACTCTGGATCAGGCATCGGTTTCTCAGACATGGCATCAAAAGCTTAAGCAATAAAAGCACAGATAACTTAGACTTCATGAAACTTGGAAGCTTTTGTGCTTCAAAGGACACCAGGAAACCCACGGAATGGAGAAAATCGTTGCAAAGCACGTAGCTGATAAGGGCCAGCAGGCAGAACAAATAGAGAACACATCTCATCCAACAACAGAAAGACAAATAGCCAATGTAAAACTGGGCAAGTATGTGAACAGACATTTCTCCAAGATGAAAGAAGATGCTCAGCACGGTGAGCCAGTAAGGAAGTGCAGACACAACCGCAAGGACGTACCACTGCACACCCACTTGATTTTGATGCTCGGGATATTCTTTCTGGGTGGCACACGGTTAATGACATAAGATTACATTTATTTCTCTCTAGACTCAATCACTGGTTCTTTGTAACAATGAAAATACGGTAATGTAATGTCTTAGATTTTATCTTTCGGAAACACTCTACAGATAGAACCTGGAAAAATTATGGTAACAAAACAAAATGCAAGTATTAGAAACCTTGCAACGTGAAGGGAAGGGCACGGCTGTCGGGAACTGGCAGGAGAGGCGGAAGGAAGCTAGGAGAACCTAATACCTGTCTTCCCACACTAAGGAGCCAAGCCACGTAATGTAAAGTTGAAGGCCCATAATCTAGAAGCTCGTTATTTAAGTTACGAAGGCATGGAAAAAACTATCAAAACCTGGGGAGGAAAGGAGAAAGGAGACGGGACAATGACAGCGTAAGTGAGATAATGCCCCGTTTTTCATAGGAATGAGTTCATTAGTGCAGCATAAACGTGAAAAACCAAGAAAGACAAGTGTAAGCCTAGCAGTTCACGCAGACTTCTGAAGGAAACCACAATAAGAACCAGAACAGAAATGGTGAAAGGTGGTTGCCTTTGGGGAATGAACTGAGTGAGGGGCAAGCATGAGGCAAGAGAGTTTTACCATCTGATGCTTTTCTGAAAGGCCTGTTTTGTTTTGTTTTTTTCTAATTGATAATAAAAAGAAATACCAAAGACCCTGTAAGCAGCAAGACTAAAAAGAACACCTGTCCCCAGAACCACGAAGAGACGCTTCAGGGGACAGTGGTGCCAAATCTCTCTGCAGCGAAAGGACCATGAGCTTTTTGGAGGCACACGGACACCGCCGGAAAAGCTGACAGATGCGAACATCCGAGGTTAAAGGGCCCAGGCCCTTCTTGGGTCTGAGCTACTAGGCATGCGCCTGTGTGGACAGTCCTGGAACCTGAAAGTACGCAGTGACTGAATGCCCAGGAACGTACTTCTCCAGTCACCCCGACCACCTCACATTCCACGCTGTCTCCAATATTCTCACGTAACAATGTCTACCCTTACGTAAGGAGTAGCAGGGCCGACGAAGTATTAACAGAAGAATATGGGGTGAAAGTGCCTTGTGGAGTTAATTTCTGAGAATTCCGGCTACCTGACAGATAGGAAACATCCAGTGACCGGGCCCTTTGCCAGGACCCAGGTTCAGACCAACCCACCAAGTTGAACACTGCTTACCTAGAGAAGCCAGGATGTCATAATTGGTTCTCATCACACGCTTGTAAAGCTCCTTCTGCCAGGCCTGCAGACTCTGCCATTCTTGCTCCGAGAAGTAAATGGCAATATCCTCAAAGGTCAGAGGTAGCTGAAATCATATGCACAGCACACACACAGTCACGACTGCTTCAAAATGGCTCCAGCTCCTTCTCACCATTTAGAAGAGTTTGGGAGTGGACACCGTTTTCTGCCTGTTTGGCAGCTTTTCCCTGGGGAGCGGCTCCTCCTCCGCTCCAGGTATGTGGTTCTGTTGTTAACCGCGACCCCTTCCACATTCCAAAAAGGATCTGGCATGTTAACCACCTTTGCTAATGAGATGAAACACGTCACTGCACCTCTGACAGCACAGGATGTCCGTAAGACTTACTATTTTTTTGCCAATGTGATGGGTAAAAAAATGTGTGTTTCATTGTTTTCCTGTGCATGAATCTGTGAGGCTTAGCATCCTTTTCATACTTTTTGGCGGAGGGTCTACATATCTTTATGCACACCCTTTGCTCTCATAATCTTGTATTAGGGTTAAGAACTCTTTGACTGACTAGTGAATGTTTCCTCCCAGTGTATCAATTGTAATTTGACTTTACTTTCTACTATGCTGACCCTTTCTTTCATTTAGTTCAAAATCTAAGTCTTCTCCATAGTGTTTCCAGCTTTCTCTTTCACTTCCCACGTCAAAAGTTTATACAAATGTTCTATTTTTTTAACACTTAGATTTGCAGTTTAACTCTATACATGCGACTGGCATCTTTATGCACATACACACGGAGCACCGATCACACAGCACTATTAAATACACCACTCTTTCTCCACAGACTGAAATGCCTTCAGCCTCTGCGTGTACAGCTGACCCTTGAAACGCCCAGCCCCCGGGCAGCGGAAACACTGTGTGTAACTTTTGACTTCCCCGAAACTTCAGTCATCCCTCAGTCAGTATCCACAGGGGGTTGGTTCCAAGACCTCTCAAGGATATAGAAATCCTCAGACGCTCCAGTCCCTTATGCAAACTGGCGCAGAACAAGGCATAAGCCGGCCTCCTGCACCTGTGGACTCCCAACTGAAGATCAAAAATACCTGTTAATTGAACCCACAGATGTTAAAACCCAGGGATACAGAAAGTCAACTGCATATTTCTTGAAAAAAAAATGTATGAGTAGAAGTGGACCATGCAGTTCAAACCTGTGCAGCTCAAGGGCCAACTGTATTCGATTGTCATGTATGTGAATCTACAGATTCTGTTAAACCACCTGCATGTACCTGATTCCAGTACCTATGCGAGGCTGTGATCCTCGGAGGCAAGTCTTCCTCACTCCCCCTTTCTTTGCCGAGCTACTGTTGTAAACTCCTGGAATATTTATTCTTCCTCACTAGCTCCAATATATTTTTTCAGAAAAGCATACTGGGAGTTTGAATTGTATTAAATTATATATGCATTTAGGAAAGATCTGTCTCATCTAGGAACATGTTCTACCACCCCCTGTATTTGGTCTTGATATTCTTTAATAAACTTAAGAATTTTCTCCATAAGTGTTCTGAACCTTTTTTATTAACTTTATTACTGTATTCTGTGATTTTTCCAACTACAAAGGGGACCATGTCTGTCACCTCACATCATTACTAGGACCGAAAAAGCAGTGATTTCTGTAAACTTACTTTGTACACCATTAATGTAGCACATCTATTTATAAATCCCAACAGTATTAAGTTTTTGGTGGATACAATCACAATTCTCCAGTAAAATAATTTTTTCCATCTTTTCTCAAAGTACACTGCATTTTTCTTATATTACCATACTTGTTAGTATCTCTTTTGCAGCTTCAGGATTTAGTATCTGGATTTGGAAGCCTTGGTCTATTCTAGAATTATAAATGATATTCTTCTGAATTCCACATAACGTTTTTATAGCTTTATCAGAACGAGAACTTTTCCCGTATGAAACTTATTTCTCGTAACAAACAGGGACATAATTCTTTTTCCAAAAGGATATTCAACAGACACAAAATTTATTGAGTAGTCTGTCCTTTTACCATTGATTTGGGGTCATTTTTTTATAAACTAGTTTTCCATTTATATTTGGGTCCATTTATGTTCCACTGGTGAATCTGCCTATTCTTGCCCCAATACTGTACCGTTTCTTAGTTATATCGAATATCTGCTATTTAAAAGGGCGTGGCCATCTGCCACCACCTCCAGCACTTTTTACAGGGAATTGTCTTGACTTCTCTTCTCCATTTTCTCTTCTACATACATAGAAAAACTAGTTTGACAAACTTACACAAATTCTATGGGGACCTTGATAGGAATACACTGAGTACATGGTTAACTTTGGGAGAACTGGATCTCTAAAATATGGGATCTTCCCTCCCAGAAACATGCTGTATCTTGCATTTATCTAGATATTTCATGTGCTTTAATAAAATTTATAGTTTTCTTCATATAGATATTATATAATTCTTGATAGGTTCATTCCTAGCAATTGTAGAGTCTTAGTTGCTACTGTGAGAACTGAGTAGGAATATCCAAAATGCACAATGAATACCTTTAAGTACCTGTCTGACTCTGCGTGATGAGCCCTACCTTTCCACACCTGGTGTTACAGCTTGCTGATTTCAAATAATCTTCCTTCCACTACGGCACCAGAACTCACAAGCCCCACTCCTTCCTACACCCACTTCCACAAGCACATTTCAGGTTGGTCTAAAGGACATTATTTCTTAATCATTTAACATGCATAAAACTGCTGTTTTTATTAGGTTCCTATCCCTTGTTTTTTTTTTTTTAATTGTTTTAATTTGATTTTAGAGGGGGGAAGTAGGGAGGAGAGAGAGAAACATCGATTTGCTGCTCCACTTACTGGTGCATTCACTGGTTAATTCTTATATGTGCCCTGACTGGGAATTGAACCCATAATGGGACAACCCTCTAACCAACTGAGCTACCTGGCCAAGGCTCCTATCTTTTCTTTTTAACATGTAGCTGACAAACTTTTTTTTTTTAAATTGATTTTAGAAACAAAAAAACATCAATTCGTTGCTCTACCCGTTCATGCGTCCACTGGTTGATTGCTGCACGTGCCCTGACTGGGAACCGAACCTGGGACACTCCAGCCGAGTGAGGCCCCCAGGTAGGGCTTGCACTGACAAACGTTTTGAGTGTTGTATGCCCAACACCATTTCTCCCATAAGCTATGGTTTTTATTACATGATTTTGCCTGGCACTGTGATTTTTAGAATTGCGTATGTATTGCAGCACAACCAAATGCATGTTTTTATCTCTGTTAAATATATTTATTCTCTTTAAATTCTACTTTTTTCTTCAAATTTCCTCTCAATAAAACAGAATGACAGACGAAATTCAAGTCCTCTGGGTCCCCTCTTCAATCTTGTTCTTATGCTCAGTCCTAGTCTCCTCCCTTCTGGGAAGCAAACAGTATGATGAATGTGGTAACTTTTCAGTCCATGTTTTTAATTTTTAACATGCATCTGTATCTATAAATATTATATACTCTTGCTTTGTCTTTTATACAAAAATACTTTATTATACTAAATGCAACCTGCATTTTCCATTCCATATTTTGAGATCTGTCCATTTTGATAAGAACAGATTTACTGTAATTTCCTATAGAGTTCCATTGTCTGAATGTCACAGTTTTTAACCATTGCCCACTCACTGTTTTCAGTTCTGTGAACTGCCTGTATTTTTACTAGGTCACCTGTCCTTTCATTTCTAGGATTTCTTTATATAATTTGTACATTGAGTGTTAACTACATTAGGTTACAAATGCTCTCTCCTAGTGTGTCTAAATATTTTAATTTTATTTATGCTGTTTTATACTAGACATAATTTTTTTATTTTGATGTAACTATATCAATCTTTTCTTAGGTTATTTTGATTTCTATGTTTTATAAAATCTTTTTCTACACTGAGGTTACAAAGATATTCTACATTCTTTTCCAAAAGGCTTAAGTTTCACTTTAAGTTTGGATTTTTAATTTACATAGAATGTAATTTTTCAATGGTATACATAGCGATTACCTCTATTTGTTTTTTCCTCCCAAATGGAAAAAGCAATATAGCTCCCGTGTTATCTACCATTTCCTCTATAAATGTACCGCATTATGTTTTCTATATTTAATCCAAGGAACTATGTCTTTTGTTGAGATTAAGAGTATTTTAAAATTAACGATCTCATGAATTCGTTTAGGAATCAGCAAAAACGCTCAACATGAAGTTTATAAAGGAAAACAAAATAAAAATAATGGCCACTCCCTCTAAACCCCCGTCTCAACAAAACACTAATGAAATAACATGTGGTCCAGTTTTTATGTCCTTTCCTACTCCTTCCAACGCACCCTCACCACCCTTTCTTCGTACACCCAACACGAGCTTTGACACGTTAGCGGCTGCAGGCTGGCATCGAAGCCGCTGCCAAACGTCGCTTGGACCACGCAGAACCTCACATCTTTTAAAGCGCTTGCTCTGGATTCAACGACGGAAGCTGGCTGCATTGTAACACCCGTCGCGGGCCCCACACCGCCTTCGGTCCTTTTCCTTGTCTGAGCCCTGCGCGCCCGGGAGCCCCCGGCCCAGGCTCGGCCGGGTCCACGCTCGGCTTCTTCCAGGTGTTTGGCCACGGACGGGCGCCACGAGCGGCGGCCACCAGCTCCGTCCAGGGTCGGGCCCCACAGCTCGAGTCTAGCGCGACCCCAGACGGCGCCCCACCTGTCCGCCAAACCGGAGACCGAAGACCAGCCCTGCACCTGGGTGTCCGCGCGAGGGACTGTTCTTACCGGAGCCGGCGTGGCCATAGCCCTTCGCGGTTCCACCCGGCCCCCACGGCCGTGACACAGGACCGCCCACCGCCTCCCGCTCCGTCCCAACGCACGCTGGGACTCGCGGCGGGCAATGCCCCGCCCCCACAGCGCCCCCTGCAGCCGGGAGGAGCAAACGCCGCACGAGTTGCGAATACCTGCGCGGCAGCCCCAGTCCGGCTGCCGGGGTGGCGGCCGCCTGTGGATTCTCGCATTCTTAGGGACTCCAGGGTGACAGACAGAGACAGAGGCGAATTGAAAGAGTTGGAGGAGGATGGAGACAGAGGCAGCAATGCAGAGTCAGCTGGAAATGGATGGAGAGGGGGCAGGGACGCGGACACTTGAGAAGGAGACATAGTAGTGCGGGGGTTTGGTTCCTCCCAAAGCCGACCCCGGTCATCTGCGAGGTGACCCCAACTTTAGATTGCGAGGGAGGTGTATGAATTAAGGAGTATTAACAGGCAGGCCTCCTGTGTGGACAACCGCGAGTCCATCTGGAGGGGCTCTCTTGAGTGTGCAGAATCCTCCCGGTGAGGATGAGGTGGCTTGGTGGTTACCCTCAGAAAGTCCTGCACACCTGACATCGCCAATCCCACGGACTTAAATGAGGAACGTGAGTCATAAGTCTATAAAATCCAAGTAATGGTCTTACAACCTAAACATGAAATACATCTCAATTCACTTTCACTCTACAGTCTTGTGATTACACTGCTTGGGCATGTCATTGCTATTCCTGCCTGAAAGGTTTTCTTTTTAAAAATTACATATAGCCCTGACTAGTGTGGCTCAGCTGGTTGGGCATCATCCCACAAAGCTAAAGGTCAGGGGTTCAATTCTCAATCAGGGCACATGCCTGGGTTGCAGGCCAGGTTCCCAGTAGGGGGCACATGAGAGGCAACCACATATTGATGTTTCCCTTTCTCCCTCCCTTCCCATCTAAAAATAAATAACACCTTTAAAAAATAAAAATTACAGTTACACATAAAATAAAGCAAATTTAAAACAAGTAAAAGCTGCCCCGTAATTCTGACAATGTAAATGCTCTATTTTCTTCATGTAACTTCCAGTCTCTGTTACAGGAACGGTTTCCTCCCTCCAGTCTCTCCACTCGCTACACTGAATGTTCTGAAACTTCAGTTCGCACAAGATCACCTGGGAAGACTGTCACTCACTACCTATGGGGACTGTCCCCCTGGTCTGCACTTTTAACATGTACACCAGGCAAAAGCAGAGTTGCCCTGAGGTGCAGGGGTAAGAGGCCCAGCCAGTGCTGACATCCGGCCCGTACACCCCAGCACAGGCCAGAGGGAAATGTCATTTCCTTTGCACAAAGGCACCATGGACTCGGCACGAGGCTTGTACCGACAGAAACACACCAACCAGGGGACACACTGCTCCTTGCTGTTTAGACACTGCGATTCATTTGTGGGGCGCCCTTAATCCCAGCTGACTGATTCAGGTGATCTGGGACCATGGGTTGTGTTACAAAGACAGAACATTTATGTGGGCCCTGAAGATCCCTGAGGGAGGAAACCTATGTTTCTGTAGGAATCATGTTAAAGATGGGCAGTCCGCAGGACAGACGAGTTTGCTGGGACAGGCTGGAGAACTGCCTCGTGACAGAGTGGGCCATGGGACAAAAAAATGGAGTGATGTCGTGGACTGACAGTATTTTTCCCTTTGGTGTTTAACTCAGAGATCCCAACATTAAGGTATTTCTTGGGGAATTGATACACCGTTGGACATGCAGAAAGGTCAGGGATATACAGCTGCTTGTTACTAACAATGGTGGATTGTTAGGTGATTTAGATTAATCCACAAGGAAATCACACCTATGTGGCCATCACTTTAACAAATTAGACATGGCAAATGACATTTATTTTGAACGATGTAGAGAAATTCCCTCAAGACACAGATGCCCTCTCACCATTTGAGAGAAAATGAAAATTCACAATGAGAGAAAACGGGAAACTCCCATCAAATAAGGCGGCCTGCTAATGGAAAGTACACTGGGGTGTTTGGGGGAAACGTTTCTGTCTGTGACATTTGTTCAGAGGCTGCCGGTTCAGGATGCAATGAAGGGACTGACCATGCTCTTGGACAACACATCAGGGGATGAAACAGCAGAACAGAACAAAACGTTCCTTCCGTGATTGGTGGGCCTTGCCCATGACAATCGTGGAGGGGAGATGACTGTCACGTCTGGATTATTTGGAACCTTTTTCAAGGAGACGCCACACCCTGCCTCCTACGCATCTGGCCCATGTGTCTGAAGCCAGTTTTTCTCTCATTCTGTGAATTCTTCATCCCGCCTCAGCCAGAGCCAACAGATCTGTGGGCTCCACCTAACAGCCGCCACTGCTCACTTTCTGTGTGGCTAGACCTAGAGGCTGATGGGCTTTTCCCTGGTGTGCACTGCGGCAACATGGGTGTTCAGTGCCCCCATGTACGTGAAGCTCCTTCCGCACTCATCACAAGAAAAAGGCCTCTCCCCTCTGTGATGGTGCAGATGGGTCTTCAAACTTCTCTTCTGGACGAAGCCTTTGTCACACTCGGGACACTGGAAGGGCTTCTCCCCACTGTGGATTCTCGCATGCTCGGCGAGCTGAGACCGCTGAGCGTAGGCCTTGCTGCACTCGCTACAGGCAAACGGCTTCTCGCCCCTGTGGACCCGCTGGCGGAACTTCATGGAGGCCTTCCAGAAGAAACTCTTATCGCACTCAGGGCAACGGAATGGCTCCTCCCCACCGTGGAGCCTCCTGTGCTCAGCGAGGTGAGAGTGCCGGCGGAAGCTCCGGCTGCACTCGGCACAGGAGAATGGCTTTTCCTTGGTGTGGACCTTGAGGTGCTCTGTGAGCCTCGACTGCCAAGGAGAGGTCTTTTCGCACTTGGCACAAGAGAATTCCTTCTGCCTGTTGTGGACGCGGCTGTGGCGGGCGAGCTTGGAGGGCCGGGTAAACCTCTTGCCACACTCGGCCCAGGAGAATGGCTTCTCCTCACTATGGAGACGCTGGTGGGCCCTCATGGCGTTCTTCCAGGAGAAGGCCCTCCCACACTCTGGACACTGGAAGGGCTTCTCCCTGCTGTGCTGGCAAAGATGGGCCTTCAAACTTCACTGCAGGCGGAAGCTTCGGTCGCACCGTGGACACCGGAGAGCCTTCTCCCCACTGTGCGCCCTGACGTGCTCAGCGAGCCTGGACTGCTGGGCGAAGCCCTCGCCACAATGCTGGCAGGAACATGGCCTCTCCCCTCTGTGCAAACACTGATGCTTCTCCCAAGTGGCTTTACACCGAAAGGTCCTGGCACATTCAGGGCACTGGCAGGGCCGCTGCCCCGTGTGAACAGCCTGGTGGGCGATGAGGCTGCACTTCCCGTGGTAGCTCTTCTCGTCCTCGCCACACTGGGAACGCTGCTTCTCACACGGGCTCGTCCGGGTCCACGGGAGCTCGGCCTTCCTTCTGGCCTTGCTCTTGTACTGTGGAAATTTACGGGGCTGGCTCTTGGAGTGGTTCCTTCTGTGCTTTGCCAAGTCTCTCTTGACGTGGAAGACCTTCCTGCAGGCAAAGCAGGAATAGGATCTTGGCCCGGGGGGAACTTCCAGGTGACCTGGGGGACCCATTGCCTTATGCCCCGGGCTGGTCTTTTCCTGAAGAGATGCTGTGACATCAGGGTTTGTATGCAGAGTCTCTATTTCTTGGTGACGTTGTGAGGCAGCTACTGGACCCAGCACAGCTGTGGTTTCCTCCCCTGGTGAGGGAGCACGTGAGCTCTGCGCCTGGACACTATTCACATGGCATTGCTCCTCTTTTCCTCTGAGAGTCCCTCGGTGACCTGGAGAGAAAAAAACAAGAGCCACCCTCATTAGTGGTGTGCCTGCCCTACGGTGACGTCCGAGGACCATCTTCATGTCACCACCAGCATGCGAAAGGGAACCTCCCTGATCCCTTTCCAAATCTGCCCGACACAGGTACATTACATGGAAGTTTAACTTTGATACACAAATCCTCTCATGATAGGCTAAGAAATGGCTTAGCACGAAAAAAAAAAGGCAGGCATATTTCTCTGGTGAAGCCGTGGGCGGCCCTCCAATGGCGAGCAGAACTTCAGCTTCTCTGAGAAGCTAACCATTCCATTACACCAGTTCCTTAAATCTGTCAAATAAGCAACATAGGAAGGCTCCAGGTCATACTCTTTATTTTTTTCATTGAGAAACATTATACACTCATTATGAATAACATTCCGTTTATTATTGGTGGACACATAACCAGCAAAAGAGCCTGAGGGAAGGAGCCCAGGTCTGAAATACCTGCACGCGGATCCCCGCGCTGTCCCGCACAGGCCACGCCGCCTGACGCTCCCACCAGCAGCGTGCGGCCCCGCCACGCGTGGAGGCTCCTCGGAAGGGCAGGAACAGAGCCACCACATGTCAGGTCACACTGTCGCCCCCTCTAGCGCAGACTTCAGGAAAAGTTTTCTGGAAGCAATGCTAACGGGAACTGCAGTTCTGAATGTCAAAATGGCAGCGTGCTGAATTCACAGAGAACACTGGGGAAAGAGTTCCCTTTCCCATGAACCTCTGAATAATACGGAGACTGATATAAGCAGACTCCCTAATGTTCCCCAAGGAAAGGCCACGATGACAAGCAAAGAGGGAGCTGAGCTAGCATCTCACTGTCACCACTGCATCTGGAGAAGACAATTCTGACACCCACCTCAGCTGCTGGGTCTCGGACTGCCTTTTCTCCCACGTCCCACTGAACCGGGCCAGGGGGCTCTCCTTTTTAACTTTCTTAACCCGGAGGAAACCCCGCCTATCAGGAAGGGCGGGCCTGCCCCAGAGAAGAGCTCTGATTACGCTCCGTGGTCACTGTCACAGGAACAGGCTGTTTCCAACCGGAGGGCGGCATTTGGTAAGGAAGATCACAACAAAAGTCTACCTACCTGTCTCCTCGCCCCCTACTCCCCGGGGCAGTGGAGCAGAGTGACTATTGGGTGAGTACGACCTGGCACGAAGAAAACATTTCCTTTTAGGAAGAGCCACCAAAGTGGTTCTTTGGTGCTCGTAAACCTTTCCAGGCTCCTCCCTTTCTACAGAATGAAGTCAAACTCTCCCTTGGCATTCACGGCCTCAGATAATCAGACAGCAATTTACCCCCCACCCGCAGCTCCCACGGTGTCCCAAGGAAAGCATTCAGCTACATGCAGTGTCTTCTGTTTGCTAAAGCAGGCTTGCTCCCACCTCGGAGCCTCAGCCCCTGAATCGCACGGGCCGAGCTCGCTGCCCGCCCACACCTGCACACTCCAGGCTACACACCCTAGTTCCTGCACACGTGCTCCCGGGAGGCTGCGTTCTCTCCTCTGCCCTTTCGCCTCTAAATCCCAAGAGCACTTACTATCGTGGCCACTTACTACTTCATTAAATTGTATGCAGCTTATTTTAGAGCTGACTTAACTGCCCTGTCAAAGGTCACTAAGACAATAAGCTCCTAGAGGGGAGATTGTTTATAGTGTATAATGTATCCCCCTGCCTGGCCTAAGTTGTGCATCACATAGTCCGACGGCATTGGAGGGGCCCAGCACAGGAGAGATGAATGAATGAGCAGATGGTGGAGCTGACACGCAGCCCTTGGGAACGCTCGATCCTCTGGCTGGAGCCTGCACACTCTCCCTGAGTCCAAATCCCCTCTTCTTCCCAGAGTCCTTCCCTCCCAGGGACCGAGGAGATGTGCACTTAGCAAAGCACTGACGTACTCTAAAAAATGGCTCATTCCCTTCATTGTTTCAAGTGTTAAGGTGTCTCAAACATTTCCCGTATGATGCCAGGAATTCAAAAGGTGATCCTTCAAAAGGAATTTTTAAAAAATCTCTGAGTTCCAAAAATCTGTACAATGAAAAAAAATACACTGTACAAAACTGGAAGGTGGATTTCATTCATTTCTCTACCTGCCAACGGACACACTGGTGTGACGGGGAAGGTGGGCCCTCCGGACTCAACAAGTGGGTCTTGTACTTGCTCTCTCCAGGCAACTCCCATCTCCTTTTGGGGTTGTAATTTTTGAAAAAGGAAACAAACACAACTTCCCTCTTTATAAAAGACATTCTCTACAGGGCATGGCAAATGTAGGTTTACAGTCATGCACATGCGGGACAGTTTATCCTTGTATTATTATTTATTATTGTATTATTTTCCATAAGAACAACTACAACCCCACTTTTGCCCGACCCTGTATATGCTACCCACTTGAGTAAAAAAAAAATATAACATTAAAAAACAACAAAAAAACAGCAGTTCTTATTCACTATGTCCTGCTGACTATCCAGAAAGATCCAGGAGACAAGGCCAGGAAAATGAAATGAGTCACGACCCTAAAGCCACCACACTCACCCAGACACGGTGACTGTCCAGCACTCTTCAGGTCCGACTGCTCATTAGTGGAAGGGCCGAGTGTCACTCTTGCTGGCTCCAAGCAGCCCTGGTCTCTGGTTAACAGCATTCTCCCTTGTTCCAGCCAGGTGATCCAAGTCTGGCTTGGAAAAAACCCACCCTGCAGAGAGAAGCCGCACTGACTCAGTCTGGGTTCCCTGAGTGCTGGACTAAAAGCAATTTCCACAGTTGACTTTGACTCCTGGAAACATGAGATCAGAGTGAGGCTAAAAATATGGAAACCCTTATGTAAGGTCCAGCACAGGGACCACGGTCAGTAATGCTGTAACCACCAGGCACGGTGTCAGATGGGTACTAGACATCCAGGACGACCACTTCGTAAGGCCTCTAACTGCCTGCACTTCTGAAACTAATACTGTATGTCAATCGTAACTGGAAAATAAATTAATTTTTTAAAAGTTGAATGGAAAAGACAAATAACTAAAAAAAAAACAAACCCCAAAATACCCCTTGAAATTACATGCATGGCAATATAATACAACCTAACCAAGACTGTTTAGTTTAAATGATCTCTGAAGTATTTTACAAAATTAAAGGAAACAGAAATGTTAGGGATGATAACGGGTTTGAAAAGACTCACAGATCTAGGGAAAAGGCCACCAAAGGTGATTATTACAAGAACAACGAGAAGAATAAAAAGCAGAACCACAGCGGTCAAGGAGGAAGCCAGATCACTAAGCTTTCCCAAGTAAACTCTTCACACCCAAGGAAACTCACTACCGACGTGCCAACATTCTTGATCAGTGAAGACACTGCAAAATGGTTAAGTGACAGCGACTAAGACAGCAATGTGTCTAATGACAAAAGCCTGAAGGGAAGGTTTCTTATAAAGCAGAGGGGCGAGGTCAGAAGACGCAGCAGGTGCCCCGCCGCAGCGCAGCCCCGGGTGCAGCGCTTCGTAGAGAGAACTGTGGACCCCCCAGCCCAGCAGCTGAGGCACCTCCAGTGCTTGTGGAACATGTCCACACCTGGGCCCGGGCTGCTAACTCCCAATCTTGGGGCTGGGAGATGAACATCCTGTAATGACAATCATTTGCAAATACTACCGCCTGGTTTTCAAAATCCAGGAAAATCAGACTGGATTTTCCAAGCCCAGAGCCACCGGTTGTGATAACTCAAAACACCACCAATCAGCACAGGGCTCTAGTTTCCCCTGACCTACTGGCATCAATCCCCAGAGCCTGACCTCTGAATGCTGGGGTGTCCTGGGCTCTGTACTAACTACAAGTTCCTCCTAGATGATCCCAATGAGTCCCCAGGGTTGGAGTGGGAGACAGAGAATTCAGAGAATGAGTAAGAATGAGGGGCAGAGATACCACTGGATAAAAAAGGGACACGTGAAATATTCCCAGGCCATTTTAGGAAGTTAAGCAGACATTGTGAATGTAACCGGGCATGGTATCATATTCATCCAGCCAATAGCTGATAAAGACAGGGAAGCCTATCACTACAGGTCGGTTCCCAAGGAGTGACTCCTTAGAAGCCCATCTCACCCAGGGAATCCAGGGTCTCATAATTGGTCTTCATCACCTGTTGATACATCTCCTTCTGCCACTTCTCCAGGAGCTCCCACTCTTGCTTTGAAAAATACAAGGCCACGTCATCAAATGTCATGGTTACCTGGAATCACAGAGCGCACATAAAGACATGCTCACTTCGAGGCTACTTTGTCTTTCAACATCCCCGTCCTTCAGAGACAGGAAGTAAAGTAGCTGTCTCTGGGTGGTGCCATGACAACACAACAAGGGGTCACCCATGTCTCCTGGAACCAAGTGGAGTGAATGAATGAATGAACAGTCGGTCTTTGAGCACATGCACCATCTAACGGGAGGACCTGCCCTCACCAGCTACAGATTATCGCTCTGTAACAAGGGGCAGCTCTTGCTAGAAGCAGATGCACAGGAAGTTAGAGATAGCACGGAAGGGTTCCCTATAATCTTCTCCCAGCTTACCCCAATGGTCATATGGCACATCATTATAGTACAAATTGGCACGGTGTGTGCCTAATTCTAGGCGATTTCCTCACATGTGCGGATTCTTCCCTTCTGTACCTGGTTTTCACCCTCTTCACAGGATTTTCCCAGAGCAAAAGTTTTTAATTTTGAGGATATCCAATTTATCATTATTTTCTTTTATAGATCATGCTTTCGGTGCCACTTCTAAGAAGTTTTCACCAAGCCCTGGGTCTTGAAGACTTTTTCCTACGTCATCGTCTATAGGTTTTACATCTTAACATTTTACACCTGGACGATGTGATCATTCAGGAAGAAAAACTGGATGTTCACATTTCTTTCTCTAAAGATTTATTTTTAGAGAGAAGGGAAGGGAGAGAGGGAGAGAAACTCACTTGCCGCCCCCAACTAGGGGACCTGGCCCACAACCCAGGCATGTGCCCGGACTGGGAATGGAACTGGCCACCTTTCAGTTGGCGGGTTGGCACTCAATCCACTGAGCCACACCAGCTAGGGCCTGGTGTTGTTTTTGTAAGATGGGACTTTCAAAGAAATTCTTCCACCTTTTTCTTCATGTGCTTTCCACCTACAAGACTCTTCTGTGAACATACACACCATTAGCACTGAACTGCTCCCGTGAAAAGTAAAATCAACCAGAAAATGCTGATTTCTCCTGGCCTATCACAAATAGTAGCCAAGAATCTGGCATAATCTGAGCATTTTCTGTGGGCTCAAACTTACAGCCAAAGAACTACATTTACAGAAGGAAGTCGAGCTGAAGAGACACAGCTTGAAGGAATCTGAACAGAATTTGTATCTGCCAAGGGACGCTGGGGGAAGGAGTGAGAAATGGAAGAAAATGCATTGCATTAGTAAAACTACCACATATGAAGCCTCATGGGGGTACAAGGAAAACTTGCATATTCAGACAGGTTATACTGTGTTTAACTGACTGTAGAGAGAGTTTACTGTATTAAGTTCAAGATACGCCTTTCAAACTCTAAAACCAGAGTTCAATTTTTCCATTAAAACACTGGGATACTCGCGTTAAACGTGACTTAGGATAACCACCCAGACTGGTTCCAAATCCTCTGTCCTTTCCTAGGAAGAGGTCTCCATCCCGTCTTCCTTCTCACTTGTTCTCATTCGCTGATGAAGACGCACTTCTCAGAGGCCACCTTCCCGGCAGAGAAAACACGACGCGCAAAGAGGGATGAAGGGCAGAAGCAGCGGGGTTCCTAAGCATTTCTCCCCGTGCCCCTTCCTCCCAGGTGCAGCGCACAGCTCCTGCACCGAAACCGCGCCTTCCCCGGCCGCGGCTCCCACCACCTCCCTCCCTGAACCAGGACCACACTCCAGATCGCGCGAGGAACCGGAAATTAGGCAGGGACTGCCATCTCCAAGGTCGCTCTTACCGGACCAGAGTCTCCCATAGCCTGTCGCGGCACCGACCCGCCTCTACCCCAAACCCGGTAAAACAAAACGTCCCCCATTGGACCTCCTCCCGCCCCACCCCGACGTGCAGGCCCCGCCCCCGGCGCGGTGCACGATGGGACTCGCGGCTGGCCGTGTCCTCCCCGCCCTCCCACAGCGCCCCCTGTGGCCGGGAGGAGCGAATGCCGTCCGAGTTGCGAGTACCTGCTCCGGAGACCCAGTCTCGCTCCAGGGTAGCTGCTACCTGTCGGAGAAGGATCTTCGCACTCTTTTGGGGGCTGAAGGGTGGCAGGCAGAGACAGAGGCGAATTGAAAGAGTTGGAGGGGGTCGGAGACAAAGGCGGCAATGCAGAGTCAGCTGGAAATGGATGGAGAGGGGGCAGGGACGCGGATACTCCACTGAGACGGAGACATAGAGACAGTAAGAGGGTTTGGTTCCTCCCAAAGCTGGCCCCAGGCAACTGGTAGGTGACCCCAGGAGTCAAGCCAGATTGGTAAGACAATCAAGGGGCGTTAACAAGCAGGTCCCCTGTGGGCAGTTGGAGGCCCACCCTGCTGGGGACTCAGAGTGTGCAGACCACCCCCTCAGAATTGTCCCTGCGAGGAGGTGGGTGTTCATCCAAGACCTGCCCCTCATGGGTGAGGGTACTTCTGGCCAAGCCGATATTAGCTGTCTGTTTTTGTATGTACCTCTTGTTAGGCTGAGGGAGTTCCTTTCTATTCCTAGTCTGATGAGAGTTTTTATTGTGAATCCATGTTTCGTTTTTCAAAAGCATTTTCTGTATCAATATATACTTTAAGTTAGTTTCAACAAATGAATTTGGAGGGGGACACAAACATTCAGTTTAATACGACCCAGGGAAGAATTTCTTAAATGTAACCCCCCAAATCAACACTCATATGAGATACATTGGATGATATCAAAATTTAAATTGTCATCAGACAAAAAACTCCTTAAACAAGAGACCTGGATTGAGAAACACATATGATGGAGAATGGATTTGTACCAGCATATAAGAAAGGTGAGAAATGAACAACAATAAAGTAATTAAAAAAAATTGAAAAAAGTTACTGGGATCTGCAGCACAACAATGTGAATACGCTTAACATTCTTGAATGTCCACTTAAAATGGTAACTTTTATGTTATGTTTTTAACAGAAGAGGTTATTTTATAACCAATAAATATATGGAAAGAGCTCAACTTTGCTAGGAATTAGGGAAATGAAAAGTCGTTAAAGTGATAGAGAGGCACCGTTTTTCACTCTTCCCAAAACGTGGGATACGCTGAGATGTAACTAGATCAAGAGCTGGTAAGGAGAGCCCTGGCTGGTGCAGCTCAGAGGATTGAGCACCGGCCTGTGAACTGAAGGGTCGCGGATTGGATTCCCAGTCAGGGCACATGCCTGAGTTGTCAGACAGGTCCCCAGGAAGGGGTGCACCAGAGGCGACAAGTCACATCATGTTTTCCTACTTCTCTTTCCCCATCCTTCTCCTCTTTCTAAAAATAAATGACTACAATCTCTAAAAAAAAAAAGAGTTGGTGAGGGGAAATGATATTTTCATCTGCTCACAATGGGAGTACAATTGGTACACTCACTACAGGGGAAATTTTGGCAATAAAAATTGGAAAGTAAAATGACAACAGTTACATAATACTGTAATAGTAACATTAAAAGTGTGCATACAATCCAGGAATTTCGCTTCAGGGAGGATCCCCCGGAGAAACTGCAGCAGAAGTGCATCAGGAAGACGTGCACAAAGATGTTCATTGCGGCATCATTTGCAAAACAAGAAACATCCCTGGTTTGTCCATTCACAGTGCAATAGATAAAACTTTTGCATGCCTCTAATGTGCTCAAATAAAGCAGTTAAAGGTAGTTTCAACTGAGAGTCCCAGATAAAACAGGTATAGACACCAAAGGCAGGAGTGAGACAGAGCGCCCTGGGCACGTCTCAAAGTCCCGCCTGGTAATCAGATTACTCACCCACCCCTACATGTAAGAGCCTCAGGTCACTGGGGCTCAGCGAGTATTGTGCAGACACTTTTCTGGCCGACTGTGTTGTGAGGACCACTCCTCTGTGGAGGAAGAGTGGGAGTATTCTCCCCCCACGTTGAGCCTAGGGAAGGGGCTTCATGGGGCCCACTAGAGGCCTGGTTCTCATGTCCTGGAGCTGGGGTCTGCAGTGAGGTGTGTCCAGCCCTGCAGGTGGAGAGGGGCCAGACCACCCTCTGGAATCAGCAGGTGTCACCCAAGTGAGAGGGAATAAAAGGCACAAGAGGGTTTACTGGGTCACGCAGGAGAGAGGCATTTTGGAGCAATGTCAAACTCTCTGCAAGAGGACAGGGTCATGGACCCAAACAGAGAGTCTGGGACACAGATCCCGGAAAGCCAGGAGAAGAATGCACGGCCAGGCCATGGAGCCAGTCAGGTGTCCCAGCGGAGGCCTCGGATGTCCCGAGGGAACGCCCCAGGAGTAATTTCAGACACTCGCCAGCCCAGAGAAAATGAGTCTGTCTTACTACAGACCTCACCCAGTGAGACCTTTCCTGGTGTCCTTTCCTCTCCTCCTTCCCTCCCCTCTCCCTGCTTAAATGCCAGTGATGGGTGCTAGGTGGGGCCAGGGAGACTAAGGACCAGGTCCCAACTCTCCCACTTCTCGGGGAGGACAGAAGTTGAAGTCAGTTTCAGAGTACTGGTGATTGCCTGGGACTGGACATGCCGATGATGGCATTCAGGCTGCCACCCCAGGGCTTTCTGTTACCTAAGAATGGTCGTTAAAGTCACCTGGAGAGAAGTTTAAAGGCACAGCATGAGAGGCAATGATGAGGTTGCTCTTCTTATGACTTCCTGAGGATTCAGAAAAGAAGGATCACTCACATATAGCAGTCAGAATGTACAATGGCACAGCCACTCCGGAAAACAGGGTGACAAATTCTTCCCAAACTAAATGTACACTTACCACATGTGATGGTGGATTTTATGTGTTGACTTGCCTGGGCCACGTGGTGCTCAGATTTTTGGTTGGACACTACTCTGGGGGTGTCATGAGGGTGTTTGTAAATGAGGTGAAGTGTGAGGAGGCCCCTGTGACAGGGAACCAAGCCTCCTGCAGACA
>VMDR010004811.1:0-56682 GCA_007922815.1 Macrotus californicus
GCATAAATGGTAGGTAGAAGATAGACAGGGGGAGGTTAAGAATAGTATAGGAAATGTAGAAGCCAAAGAACTCATATATATGACCCATGGACATGAACTAAAGAGGGGGAGTGTGGGGTTAAGGGGTGTGCAGGGAGGGGGATGGGGGGAGGAGATGGGACAACTGTAATAGTATAATCAATAAAATATATAAAAAAAAACTCATTGCAAAAAAAAAAAAAATAGTCCAGGGGAGAGAAACCTAAACCAAACATAGAAACAGAGCTGCGGTAGCGAGACCGGGATTCAGTGGTCACTAGTGTGTGCCCTACGGCGCTCATCTCGAGGGACTCCAGGTTACTTGTACTTGCCAGTCCAGGCAAGTACAGTCCAGTGTGCCGTACAGTTCAGTCTGCTGGCCTGTTGAGCTTAGGGACTTTGGGGCATTTCCCGGAGCTACGAGCCTCTGTTTTGAGTATCTGTGTTTTTCCTGGACTTTTGAAGGATTTCTGTACAAGGGTTGGGTTATTGATTGATTTACTTGCTGACAACACTCTCTATTTGTCGGGGGTGGGGGGAGGGTGGGAGTGGGGAGAGAAGGGTCTTCACTTTCAGATGGTGAGAGTAGCATCAGCTGGGCTCTTAGAGAATCCCCGCCCTCTCCATGACCGAGTCCTGAATAGCGGGCAAAAGTGTGGCCGCAGCAGACACACGGCCTACATTCCGGCTCTGCTGCTCACCTGCAGTTCCCTGGGGCACACTTTTCTAACTGCTTGTGACTTGGTTTTCCCCTCTGTGAAAGGCACACACAGTATGTTCTCACATGGATTTTATTTTTAAATAGCTCTGAACACACAAAGTTTCTATTTATAAAAGCCAAAAAGTTAAAAATCTACCAAGGCCTTACCTAACAAACAACTCAATTATATACAATGATGAAATATGATAAGGGTTAGTTTTGTGCCCCCACTGAGAAGGGAGAGGGATATAGAAATGCCGGACATCATTATCTCTGCCTGGAGTTCAGGCCAAAATAAAGACTGAAAAAGAGGTTCACCACCATTCATTCCTGCCCTCCCACCCCCGCCACAGGCCAGCTCTTCCTCCAACCGTCAGACTCACAGTGAAATTTCAGAATCTCCGTGTGATGCGACGCCACTGCCATTTCGTCTCTCAGCAAAGCCCTAACTCTTTACCCACCTGAAGCTTTTATGATTCCATCTGTTTCATTCTTTCACTTTTGTCCTATTGGTCTCCAATTATTGGCTATCTTTTATTTCCAATGTGTTTTCTAACCTCCCTGAGACACACTAGGTCACTACCATGGTCACCCTTCAGAACGCTCTCCTTCTAGCCCATTGATCTCCTAAGCTGGCAAATCCAACTCTGGCCCAGCCTCTTCCTCAGCCTGGATGCCCTGCCCTCTCCTCTTCTCATCTCCTTACCCATCCTTCCAGGCTCCTCGGACACCCCCCCGGCTGCCCCGGACATCTTTCCACACTGACTTCCACCAACTCTGAGTCCTGGGGACTTGTGGTGGGTTCAGACCCTGCCTTCCGCCCCGCATCCCAGTCCTCTGTGTGCTTTGTCTGCCTAGGGAACTGGGAAGTGCCCCGGGCCTGGGATCAATTCTCCCTCCTCCCCCGCTCAGCACAGTACTAGAACCATCACAGAGATTCGATCAATAGTGGTTAGACTTGCCTGAGTCACAATTCATTTTAGTTCCTAAGTTCCCATTGATCAGAAATGATCTTTAACTCTGTACATTTCCTTAAGCAGTTCTGTCTTTTAAAAATTGCACTTGATGTAAGAAATAATCTTTTTAAGGTCAAAATAATTTATATATTAATGAATATATATGAATGAATGCATCCTATTTGGCTTCCATAAAATTAAAGATAACCCAAAATCTTAGAATAAGCTTCTATACTAAGATGTCAAGAAAAGTTGAAACTCATTTATTGAAGGTGTACTATGAACGAAATATGTAAGATAATACTTCACATACATTAAGTCATTAAATCACTAACACAATCCTATAAAACAGATAGTATTCCCTTTTTCCAGTTCAGGAACGTTAAGTACATGCTAGGAAAGGGGTGAGTACAGACAGTAAAGAACATGTTTTTCCTCGGAGGAGAAATCACAGAGGATCGATACAAACAATAAATTCTGTGTGTCAGGCCCTGTGTCACCTGCAGCAACTCATCTAATCTGCATAACTTAATGAAATAGGAACCACTATTGTTCCTACTTCACAGACTGGGAAACGGACACCAGACGGGTTAAACTTCTTGTCCCCAGCCTCTCCGCTAGCAGGGAGGTGAACTGGATTCAAACCTCAGGCGGTCCGGCTGCAGAGTCCTCATTCTTCATGAGTGTGTGGACTCGCGGGGCCCAAACCACGGGTCACACACAGACGGATGTGTGCAGCAGTAAGTCTGAATGCCTCTGGACGCTTTGCAATCTTCAGACCTGAGACTCCTCCTAGCAATCAACTGAACCCCTACCCTAAAAAAAATGTGATAATATTTATGCAGCCCTTGGCTTGGGCCTGGCTGGTACGAGCGATTGGTAAGTGCTAAGCACGCTGTCACCTCCATCACTGTTTCCTCCAGCGCAGTGGGACAACTGGCCTTGCTGGGGAACGACGGCTCCCTAGAATATAAGAATGCTATTTTACTTGCTACCTTCGGATTTTTTTTTCTTACAGATGGGGATGTAGAACCCTTTACCTTATATTCTTCTGTAGTGTTGTAAAGCACTTTTTCAACAGGCAAGGTCATGGAAAAGAGAAAGAACGTAATATCTGAAAAAAGAGCTGACATCATCTTCTTTACATTTCCTGACCCCAGGTAGCCCCTGTACTTCTTTCATCTGTTTCCCTTGTCCCTAGCTACACATCTGCTCAGAAGCATTCCGGCAAACCCAAGGCATTTCACCATAAGGGGGATCCAAATGCATCTAGCAAGTCAAAGCAGTACCTTGTGCTTCTGGAGGTGAGGCCTGTTAGGTACGCACCCAGTCGCGCCTGTGCTCCGAGGGCTCTCGGGCGTGGTGTGGAATGCTCTCATAAGTCTGGGTTGGCAGCAAAGCATGACAGCACAGTGAGAAGGGGTTTTGACTCCCTACAGGGGCGAGCTACGATCTTCAGCCAGGGCTGTGCTTTCTGCCAGAAACCGCAGAGGAGACAGCAGCTGCAGGAAGGAACTGACCAGTGATGGCGCCTGCAGGTCATACATCGTTCAAGGTGAATGTCGCAGTTTGAACATCAGCAAGCAGGGAATATTTCCTTGTATAAGAATAGCTCCTGGCACATAATAAGCATTCAACAAACACTTCTTGAATGAATGAGTGACTCACAAGGAGTTGATAAAGAATTTACAAAAATAATACAGATCATTAATGATGTCAGTGGCATGTGGTTCATATCCACTACCTCCCCTAATCCTTACAGATGCTATTAGCAGGTGAGTTTTAGTAAAACCTTCATTTTACAAATGAGGAAACTAAGGTGAAGTAACTTGCCCCAGGGGCATGTAACAGGTAAGTGACGGCAGCAAGACTCAAATTCAGACCATCTCATTGTAAAAGATGCATAAGAAGAACCATGCTTCGCTGCCACTTTTAAAGGAGTTGCTTTACTTGACTAGAATGTTCCAGAATGTTCTGGAAAGAAAGTATTGAGTCTCTGCCTCCAGGAGTTCACACCACTTGTGAAAGCTGTATTTTGATCAATATTTGGGTTCTGAATCTAGTGAGATCTTACAAACATGTAACCTCTCTCTTCCTGGCAAATGTGGGCATGTGTACCTTTCCCCGGGAGCATGCCTAAGGCAGTACCAGCCTATACCCCCAGCCAGCAGCCACAGCCCCTTCACCAAAGAAATGGGTCTCTGCATCTTGAAGTGCAGCACATTGCAAAAATATAGGTAAGGGGAAAATACATCAAGTTGTTAATTTACCCTTCTGGAAAATTTCCCAGTGAGGAAGGGCCATTTAGTAAACTCTCTTGAGAAGGAAGGGAGACACAGGAGTACTTGGCTCAGGCACTTCAGGAGCAAAGCCCGGCTGCTTTCTGCCCCTTTGGAATTGGAAGAGGCCAATGCCTTTTCAGCTCCACTTGGAGGCCGAGAGGGGGCTGCGGGAGCCATTGTTGGCCTGACAATGGAAAATGGTTTTCAGAGACAAGTGGGCTGCTTCCTAAGAAGCAGGGAAATAAAGCCGATTTCAGCAGCTATGCAGGAGTGTGTGAAAGCAGCCACTTCTGAGGGGACACAGAGAAGGGAAACAATGGAGAGACAGCTTTCCCCAGCGCATGCACTTCCCCTGCCTGGGAGGAAAATGGGTTTCACAACATTTTCATTTTAGGTGGATGAGCATCCCATCCAAGGTTCTGGTAAAGCTTGTGGTCTGCTGAAGCTTATAAGTACTTGGAAAACGTTACCAGGAAAATTTGATACAATGAGGTTTAACCCAACCTAGACAGATGTGGAAAGCTTCTTAAATGGAAAGCTATTGCAGTTAACAGACTGTTTTCTAAGCCTTTCAACTCTACCTCGATAAACCTCCCTCCCCACAGAAAAGGGAAAACAGTCATCTCCCTAACAAAGCATTGAAAAGATGTTAGGAGAAAAGAATATATAAATGCAGGTTATATATAAAGATACATAAATGCATCTTTTTACACACATGATATTTATATAGACAGCAGTATTGTTAAACAATACATTATTTTGAATGTCTCAAATAGCTGTGGCTATATTCACATTCAGCCAAAAAATCAGTGCTTCACACTCCCAATTTTTTTCCACATTTAACTAAAATATACTGAGCACCTACTCTGAGGCAGCAATATGCCAGGTGACTTCCATAGATCAAATTATTTCATTATTTCCAACCCTCCTAGGTGACAGCAGCCACACTCCTTGGATGAGAAGCTACATAACTTGTGTTCCAGTTAGGATTGTTTGAAGGGCAAATGACAGAACACTTAACAATGGATTAAGCAGCAACAATGAAAACACTCTAAGTTATCTCCCCTGAGTTTTATTTAGTGGATTTGTAATTGCACCTAGGATTCTGCATTTTAAAAATGCCCTCCAGGTAATTCTAATGTAGGTTGTCTGCAGAGAGCACCTTGAAGATCATTCAGTCCTGAAGCATATCCCCAGGGAAGGCACTCACTGCTTTCACTTAGTGGTTCTGAGCCCCCCACCCTCCCACTGCTCACACCCTATGCCCTGTGTCTCCCTAGAAAAATGAAACTCTATTAATCTGAAGTCAGTTGTGTATCACCAACATGCAAAGCTTATAGTGGCCACCTGATCAGAGAGCCATGAATGGTTAAGTAGCTTGTTTTCCAAACCCCTGGATGCACCATCAGAAAAGCAAGACCCCATTGAAGAGCTGCAGGCTGCAGGCTTTCCAGGGACACTATCTCCGGTGGAGATCAGCAGCATAGGCTCAGAGCCTTCAACTCGGTCTCCCAAGCACAACGTTATTCTAATGGGTTTGGGGCACTACACGTTCCCTAATAGTAAACAATGAAAAGAATACACAAATAGATTAATAGAGAGAAGAAGTGACTTGTCATGGTCCCTTTTAAGGAGCTGGTGACTGAGTAAGCTCCACTGTTATTAGATGATGGAATTAGATTTAGTCCACTGAACCTCAGAGAATAAAAATCAGAGAATTTCCCATTAAAATGCGTATTTTGAGCTTGTGAAAAAGCCAGACAGTCTGAAAACGCTGGGCCCACTTTCTTATATGGCAACAGCCCACAGCTAGGAATGGCTGCTGATTCTGAGAGAGGCATGACTCCTCCCGATCACAGGAGGTCCCGCTATTTACTCCCCCTGCACTGTTCCCAACCCCCTGGACTTGTTCAAGCATGCACAGCCTCTGAGTCGGCAAGAAGCTTCACTTGCCCCTCCGCTCCTCCATCCCTCCTTCTAGTGCTTCGCAGAAGGCCCACAGTGTAACATCCATGGAAATCCCCCTTCTTGCTCTCTGTCGCAAACTGGCCTAAACCAACTGTGCTTCATAATTATTGGATTCTTTCTTCATATCAACAGCTACCTAATGTAGAGGCAAAGGAAGTCTGTAACAGAATGCCTCAAGCTTTCACATGTGCTTGAATCGACTGGGATCCTATTAAAATACTGATTTTATTCAGTAGGTCTGGAGCGGACGCGACTCCGCATTTTTAACAAAATCCCAGGTAATGCCTATGATGTTAATGGCATGCACCGCCTTTGGAGTAGCAAAGGTGTAAGTTTCTGCACCCAAAACTTTGCTCTCGGGTTCTATTGGAAAGAGGCCTCAAACCCAAGCCCTCCACTCACAAATGCAAAAGGAACCAAACAGTTGTTACCACTTGCTTTATAAACTGGGTGAAGTTCCAGATCTTTGCCCTCTTAATTGTTGTGAGGATCCCTTCGCACAAACCCACGGGACAGTGCTCCGGAAATGGAGATTCATTTCATCTGAGAGGATGAGTCGGGCAATCTCGGAATCAGCGGCTCGACAAGGCGCAGGGTCGAACCACACCTCGGGCACCTCTGGGAGGACCGACTGCCAGGGCCTCTGGATTGTTATGCTCTTTGCAAGTACAGGAAAAGTTTCCATAACAATTATAAGATTTCTATAATCCACACGTTTTGAATACGAGCAATCGCATCAGTGCAAACCTGTTTGTAACAACATGCCACTGTCCGAACCTCTGGTATCAACTGCAGATAAAGATAGCTGGCTGCTGGTAGTAACCACCCCTGCAGTGAACCCGTCTTGAGATGTGTAGCTCGTTTAGGGCAATTAGCAGCACCAACTGTTACCACAGTATCTTTGGTGATATATCTTAAATTAAATCACAGATACACAGCACGTGCTTAATGAGAAATGGATGTGCAAACTGGACTTTGCCCCTGACCTGAAGTAAGGAGGATTAATTAATTCTGCATTTGAGAGAGATCGATGTGAAGGAGGAAACAGCCCCTTCCAGTGGAGCTGCGGGGCTTCCCACTGTCAACTCCTGAGCAAGACCCAAGGGTCCTATCAGCCAACACACTCATTCCTGCAGCCTAATTCTATTTGGACCCTATTTCTGTTACTTCGTCACCAAGACAAACTCCTCTCACCTCTCCAGAAACAAACTGAAAACAAGAGGCAGAGGCAATCCTAGAGGTCCCCAAAGCCGGGAGGTTTCCAACCTCAGCCATGACACCCTTTTCAGACCCAACATCACTCCACTGTGCAAACAAGAAACTCAGGTAGGAAAGTTGCTCTGCATGAGGCAGAGAGGGTATGAGGACAGCGGACACACCACCTCTTCCCAGTCTCCCTGTCCCTTCATACCTTTGTCCTCCAAGACGCTTCCAAGGGATTCTGTTTAATACACTAACCTGACCTGAAGACATTCTTCCATCAGCCATTTTGCAGGTCAGGAGTTTTAGTCCTTGAAGGGATGAACAATTTGCCCACGTTCATCTAGTTCGATGGGGCAGACAGAGCTCACTCTCTCCTCCTGCCATGGGTCAGGTCACAGAACACTGGCTTGAAGGAAGAGAGGAGGTGGCACACACCTTCTCCTGAGGCTGATGGAGTTCATCAGAGCCCAGAGGGATAACAGGAGTCAGGTTTTCAACTTGGTTGTCCATCTCCAAACCTCACCCAGCTGGCCTGGGCCTTTCTCTCCAGGTAACGGCTTGGTTTTTCTCCCTGGGTTTCAGATCTATCTCCCCAGTTCCAGAGGAAAACTCTCTGTGGTCCCCGGTGTCACCTGAAAACCAGAATAAGAATTTTTTACTCTTGATAATACCATCCAGCAGTTTAAAACATGCTGCCAGTGCATGGTATTATTTACATGTGAAATCTTTAAAAAAAGTCAAAGTCACAGAAACACAGAGCTGAATGGTGGTTGTCAGGGGTTGGGAAGGGTACAAACCTCCAGTTTTAACATGAGTAAGGTCTCACGTGAAAAGGTCTGTGGTTGCCAGGGGTTGGGGAGGGAAAGGGACGAATAGGGAAGCACAGAGGATTTGTACCAAACTGCTAGCTCTCCGTGTGACACATCGATGGTGGGCACATGTCATTCATTACACATTAGTCCAAACCCACAGAGCATACAACACCAAGAGTGAAAACTAATGCAGACTATGAACTTGGAGTAAAATGATGTGTCACTGTAGGGTCACCAGTTACAAGAAATGTGCCACTGGGCGGGAGGTGGGGATGCTGGTAATAAGGGAAGCCATTGATGTGTGGAGGCAGGTCCAGGGTGTGTGGGAAATCTCTGTGCCTTCACCTCAGTTCTGCTATGAACCTAAAACTGCTCTAAAACCTGAATTTTAAAAAAAAGATGAATACGGTCTCAAGATATAATTTACAAACACAGTGTCTATAATTGATAATAATATATTATACTCTTGAAACTTCCAAAAAGGGTAGGACTAACATGTCCTAGAACTAAAGTGTTCTCACTCACCCCCCCAAAAATTAAAAGATAAATATCAGAAGTGATGCATGTGTTATTAAACAAAATGGTGGGAATCTTTTCACAGGGCGTATGTATGTGAAATCATTATGTTGTAACCTTTAGGTGTATTACAATTTTATTTGTCAATTATATCCCAATAAAAAAAAAACCTGAAAAAAAGCATGTGGCCAGCCAGACACACGGTAGCTTGCCATGGGGAAGAGGACAGGTCTGTCCCCCGACAGGGAGCGTTTTCTGACTCTCCTCATGGGAGCTGGGGCTCCTTTCCTTGCCTCGGTTGCAGCCCATTGACTGACATTGCATCAACCCGTTCATGACATTTCTCCCAAGCTCCCATTTTTCTCTTGGTCTCCACATCCCACTCCATTTTTACACCTTCCCAGCCTCTCCTGTGGCCTTCCCGAAGCATCCATTTACATTTGAGCACCAATCAAAGACCAGTTCTGCACATCATGAGGTGATGAAGCACTCTGGGAAATAATCCCACATTTGTGTCCCTTAAACCGTGGGTATGCCCCTGAGGATTTCTGGTGGCTCTCCTTCACCCTCTTCTCTTCCCATCTTCCCCTTCCTTCTGCCCCTCCCCTGATCCTGTCTCCACCCTGCTCCCCTCTGGGCCAGGGGTTATGAAAAGGTGTGTTCAGCCTTGGTATCATCAGAGTGTTCACACCGACCTAGCCTGCACCCCACCCCTCCCCATACCACCTTGTTTACCAAATCTAGTGGGTCAACAGCCTATTGTAGGGATATGACAATGATGACATAGAATTAATGTTGATAGTGAGAAAAAAGGAAGACACAAATGAAAGGAAATCTTAAGAGGAAAAATTAGAAAAGAAAAAAGGGAAGGGAGGAGTTTTAAAAATGGGAAAAGTGTAAGCTGATATTACTAAGAACGAATAACACTGATTAAGAAACTGAGTATCAGGCATATTACTCTGTGTCTGTATTTACACTGAGCTCTTACAGGTACCTATTATTCACCGTTATCTAACGAGAGAGGAAATCTAGGTGCATCTGAGCCTAACCAGCAGATAGAGAGCCAGGCTCTGTTCCAGCATCTAGATATGGGAAGTCTGACTCCAGAGTGGGGGGCTATGCAGACTGCGGGGAACAGTGACAGGCCACATGTCCACATGTTAGGGTGGCACTCTCTGGCTCAGAGATTCAGAGGGCCAAGGCCATCATAACACCATCCTCCACAGCAAGAGCGCAGTAGGTGGAGGATTCTGAGATGGTGGAGACAAAGCTGTTTCTAATCAACGATCCAGAGGCTAGGTCTTTACAACAGGGCGAGGAATGAGGCAGCAAGGGCTAAAGGGCTGTGTTAGACTCCCGACATCATCGAACTGATAGTTTGCTAGACACTTGCCTAGCTCGAGAGGTATGAGCTCATTTGCTTTTGTTTCAGAATCACTTCATAAGCCCTGGAGGTCGCTTCACCTCAACAGCTACCTCACTGCTGCTGCATGTCAATTGTGTGGCATGGTGCACTCTGTGGACCACTGCTGGGAAGCTGTTAATACAGTGAGTGCTCACTTAGGTTCTTGGTAACTGCGACTTTAAGCAAAATGACACATAACAAAAACAATTTGACTCTAGGCTAATTGACACAAACAAGAGTTAAGTTCCTACGGCATATTTCCAGTCGCAAAAACAGCACCAAACCTCTAAACAGAGACCCAACACACTTTCAATATTAAACACTGAAATAGATGTGAACTATACATACACTTAAGAAAGATTAATAAAGACAAGTAAGACAATGATTTTCCAAACTGCTGGGTGGCTGGAGCTATCCAAGGCAGGACACCCTGCTATTTCAGGACCCCCCAACGCATACTTCTTTCCACACACTCACTCATTCTTGGGAAACTGAGACATGCCAATCAACCTAACCTGCACATCTTTGGGGTGTGGGAGGACACCAGACTACCAGGGGAAAACGCCCGCTGACATGGGGAGAACCTGCAAGCTTCACATAAGCAGCAGCCCCCACCAGGAATCGATTTCATTTCTCATTCAGTTATAACAAAATGATGTTGAATGAAATGATGTTATTCGAGGACCGGCTGTACTGATGTGGCTTTCCCAGGCCACCCACTGGGCTCCTGCCTCCTTTTCCATTGCCCAGCCATGGATACAAATTAATTTTTATAGTCATTGCTTCTAAATGATTTTCTCAAGACATCAAATGACCCCTGCATATTTCGAATTCTCTGCCACAACCGCTCTTTTTCCATCCCCACAGCAGACAGGTGCTAATAGACAGACAGCTTTTCCATTACACGTAAAGCTTTCCTATTGTGTAGGGCTTAGGTTCATTTAAGATTTGAAGGGATGTAAATACAACCTCTTTTGCAAGATACCCTCCTCTTTATTTTGTCCTGTTCCGCACTGATGGACTGTTCCCTTGGGAACATTTACAACCAAAATTTCTGGCGTTCGTTTTGGATGACATGATACCATTAAAACATAGATGAGAAGTGAGACTTTTCATTTCCTAATACAAGTCAAGCTTCTCTGCCATCTAAATCCCACCTGCTCTGCTCCTGCTATCTGTCACATCTTATCTCCTACACTTTCCCTCTTGGTCTCTCTGCTCTGACTACCCCAGCCCCCTTGCTGGCATCTCCTGTGTCTGCCTCGGGGCACTTGTACTTGCTTTTCCCTCAGTCTGGATTTTCTTTCCCCAGACTACTGCTTGCTCACTCCCTCATTCTCTGATCAAAAGCCACCCATCAGAGAGCCCTGCCCTGCCAGCCTGACCTCCTCACTGACCCCTCAATGTTCTCAACTATTAAAGAAGACTTTGGGACAAAGCCTCAAAAACATTTATAAATAAATAATATTCATTTTCCCTACATTCAGGGATTCTGCAATCAATATCCAACTTCGGATGCATTTGGTTTCCGTGACCACTCTGGGCTTCATTTCCAGGCCTCTGTGACCCCGTTCCCTCCAGAAGAGAAGTTCTCATTTAGAGCTCTGACACCTGGCCTCTGTCAGATAATATGAAGTAGTCTGCTCGTTGTGGCATTATTTACCATAGCCGAATACGGAGACCACCCAAGCGCCCATCAACAGACGAGTGGATAAAGAAAGCTGTGGTAAATGGAATATTATTACTCAGCCATAAAAAAAAAGAATGAAATCTTAGCATTTGTGACAGCATGGATGGACTGAGAGGGTATTATGCTCAGTGACATCGGTCAGTCAGAGAAAGACACACACCATACAACCTCACTTATCTGTGGGATCCACAGAACAAAATGAATGAACCAACAAAATGAAACCAGCTCATAGATACAGAGCACAGACTGGTGGCTGCCAGAAAGGAGGGAGGTTTGGGGACTGGGTAAGAGGCGAAGGGATTAAGAAGACAACGTGGTAGTTACAAAACAGTCACAGGGACGTAAAGTACAGCCTAGGGAACAGAGTCAATGACATTGTAATAACTATGTATGGTACCAGGTGGGTACTGGAAGTACAGGGGGAACACTGTGTAAAGTGTTGGCGGTCTAACCACTGTGCTGTACCCCTGAAACTAATACAAAATAACATTGGGTGTAAACTGTAACTGAAAAACAAAATTTAAGTTTAAAAAAAGGAGCCTGGCCACCTAGCTGCCTCCTTAATTAAACTGTAGTTTTATCTCTTACGTTCTTCTTGATCTTCCAAATACCAGGACTACTGCTGCTGCTGAAGGCTAGCAGTCACTGAGGCATGCACTCTTCGAGTCATGTTCCCTTTAACAACCCCTTTCATCCTCACAACAGCTCCACGAAGCAGTCATTGTTATTAATACTCAGCAGTCGAAGGAGAAGGAATTGTCACCCCACGTCATCTGAGCTGTTCTGTTGCTGAAGTTTCTCAGCAACCTTTGGCGGCTGGTCTTGGCACCTGCCAGGGCCTTGGGAATTAGCAAGGGGAGCAGGGAGGGCTGGCCAGGTTTCAGCAGGAGAAGAACGCAGAAAGGCACCTTCCTATGGTCCCTGCAAGAAGAAGCTGGCCAGCTTCTACTCAGGGCTCACGTGTCATCTCGGCAGTGACAGCAGCAGCAGCTGTCTCTCGCCAGACCTGCATACATCTGACGCTGCAGAGCATCGCTGACCTCCCCACTATTGCACTGGAGTCTTCTCTCCCTGGGGAGATCCTTGGAGACTGAAATGCCCTTCTGTGCTGGGATGTCAGGCAACCCAGAGGCTGCTATTTCGATTTTCCTGTCCTTCTCCCCAAACACTCTGGGAGAGCCACCTCAGAGAGGATGCCTTGAATAGCCATTGGGATGTGCTGGAGGTACTGAGGGTGGAGGGGGTGGCTTTCTAGAAGTCAACAGAGATGAGAAAATGCACCAAAAGGGAGCATTATTCCTCAGCTTTACTCTTTCATTTTATAATTTGGGGATGAATTTTCAGACTCAAGAGAGAGAAGGGGCCGTGTGTCACCATCCACTCAAGGATTCCTGAGGATCTGGTCTCAGGGGGCTTTGCCTAACGAGGCTACAAGATGACCCATCCTTCATATTTACTCCTCAGATTCAGGCCATGCTGCTGTGTTCCTGTCAATAAAGGCAACACTCATAGTTACATTATTTTTGCAACAAGAAGGGTCAGAAATTTTTCAAAAGTGACATAAATTCACCTTTAACTTTGTTCAAGAGGATTGATTTTTCTTTCTTTAAATAAAAATGTTTTCAGTGGTTTGGAAGTTTCTTAATCTCAGCGGTTTCCAAGTGAAGCTGAGTGAGTTCATGTATTGTAAATGTGCACACTGCTTAATAAAGCAGGGCCGATCCCCACAAGCAGCAGAGATGTCACACCTGCAGGAGGGAGTCTTGTCCTGTAACTCAAGCTGCAGAGCCGGGGCTGCTTTATCCTGTCTCAGAACCAAGGAGCAGCAGCCCATCCCAGCTCGTTAGACTAAAGTATCTCTTCTATTGATCTCCCCCAGACTCCTGGCTAAGGCTGATCTCTACCAACACTTCAATGTACAGGGGGAAGCTGCCATTTGAGGAATCCTCCCTAACACTTCGATACAGGAAGAATTTCTTCCTGGGGACAAAAACCTCTTTATCATTTATTTGCTTTGTTAGTCTGAATTTCATTTGGTACATCTTGGACATTTATAAGGACAGAAGCAAAGACCTTCAAGAGTTTTCAAATGGGAAAAGGTCACTATCACGTAACCCTTTGTCCCTGCCCCAGGAAATTCAGCAAATACAGCTGAGTGCTTCCAATGACACCGCAGATGATTTCTTTAACACGGCGTATTCCACTTTTCAATTTATCCCGAACTTCCATATCCTGGATAAAAACTACTCATCAATTGCATAGATCTAGTCAGTACCTTGTTAAAGTTTTACCATCTTTATTTTTAATTTAAATTTTTATTAAAGGAATGCATGAACTTTTTTTAAAAATAGTTTATAAAAGAAAAGAGCAGTACAGTTTCCCAGTAGCAAATACTTTTGACTCCCTTGGCTATTTCTTCCAGAATATACCTCCATAACTTCATAACGCACTGACACGAATTTTTCATGTATCAGTTGGGACACGGCCTACTGACCTTCTGGTAGGTAAAGGCTAGCTCTCTCCTCATGGACACGGGCACACACAGTCTCGCCCACATGCCTGCCCTTCAAAAGTACTTCTGTCCACCGTTTTGGGCTAAGACATACTGTGTGTTTCTATTTAATGACTACATGAGTATTGTTCTCTGCTAAGCAAAGTGTCCTTTCTTATATAACTTTTGATTTTTCTTGGAGTTGATACTTTTCTTTTCTTTCTTTTTTGGTTAATTGTCTTATGTGCTAATTATTCCTACTCTTCACTAATTATTCCTACTGTTCTGGCAGATCTATGTTGCTCCCTCCCCCCACCCCAACACACACACACAGAGACACACGGTCAAATGCATTCAATACTCTATCAATCAGCTCGAACTTTATCTTGACGGTCTCATCGTCCTGCTCAGATCTGGTGGGGGCCTCCAGGCCAGCGCGGTAGCTGTTCTGAGACTTCTCTTCACCTCTCCTTGCACTTAACGGCCTGTCCCTGGCTTCATGTCTTACACTCTCTTTGTCTACCACCTCGTTTGCTTAGCGAGAGCACATCATCCAGTACTTCCTTAAGAAGTACGGCCTGGGAAGTAGAATTTTAGAGTTCTTGCATATGTGAAAGAATTTTATGCCATTTTTATTGCTACTCTCCCACTTGGTCAAGATCTGGCAGGATTTGGAATTGGAAGCTGAAAATGTGTTTCCTAGGAATTTTTATGATGTCCTTGCTGTTGCCTTCTAGAGTGCTCCTGGTGTCTTCCCTAAGAAACTCAATTTTCATTCTGATTTTAGGATCTTCTCTGTACCCCGGTATCTGAAATTTTACCATAACGTACCTGGTGTGGAGTTTCTTTTATTCATTGTGTTGGGCATTCCACGGACGATTTCAATCTGGAAATGCATGCTACTCAGTTTCTGGGCAATGTTTTTGTATTACTTCTTCAATAATATGACCCTGTCCACTTTTTCTCTCTTCTTCTGTAATTTCTACCTGTTGATTTTTTTAAATGTTATATTGGAAGTCTAATTTTCCTATATTTTTTTCTTGAAATTTTTTCTAATTGCTTTTTGTTTTGTCTTCTATAGTGTTTCTTCATCTTTACTTTCAATTGAATTTTAAATTTTAGTAATCACGTTTCTTACTCCTCAGAGCTCTTCCTACTTTTCGATTGTTTCTGTTCCCAAAGCGGGGAATCAATATCTTCTCACGTCATCCTGAGGTACGTGCGTGTGTTCTCTTCAGCTCCTGGCATTTCATCTCCCGTTCACATTACTCTCATCTCAACCTAGTTCCCCTCTTCGTCTTCTGTTTATTATTTTGGTCTCGGTCTTTCATATTAAAGGTTTTCTTCAAATGTCAGGCAATATTTGGATAAGGTACTAAAAGTTCAATTTTGCAGGAGTAGGTGGCACTTGTTCACTGGCTGGCTTTCCACAGGGTGACTGAGCAGCAAGCTGCTTTTCACTGCAGAGATTCTGTATATCAGTATCTCTAAGTCCTTTCCTTGGTGCTGCCCAGTTTCCTTCCTGGCCCTCCCTGCATCTCTTTCCGGGGGTTGGGCGCTTGTCTGTGGGGATTCTAAGACTGGTGGGGAAGGGTACTGGGGTGCCTCAGATGTGCAGGCTTTCCCTCAGCTTCTCCTCCCCCACTTTTAGCCTCACCTTCACCCACTTTTTGCTATGCCTGGTTCAGTTTTGTGGTTCAATTCTGTTTTGCTTGGTTCTGCTCCTGTGGTTAAGTTTCTCTGAAGAATAAACTTTCATGTGGTGAGGTGGGGAAGGGGGGCCAGTGGAGCAAACACCTGGCAGGAAAGTTGGGGAAAAGGACCTGGGAATCTAGATAAATAGGACAATATTTTCTATCCATCCACCTGTTTTTAGACCTGTGTCTTAATCCCACCTCCCAGGGTCCTGGGGTCTAAATCATGCAGGACCTGCCCCCACGGCCACTCAGTGTGTAACTTCCTACATTTTGCTGTCAGTCACTGTCTTTAATCTGCTGCCCATTTTTCAAAACTCTGTTACCAGCCTTTGCCTCCTATGGCTTCTTTTGTTCTCTTAGTTCTTATAGTTTCCACCTTATAAATTCCCCTGCTTGGTTTTAGAGACAGTTCAAGCAAGAGAATGTGAAATCGTTCATGTTTAACTCCAAGTCCTCTTGACTTTCTCTACATGGCCATTCTCAGGCCAGCCAATGGCATACATTTCAGGTCCTTTTGTTTTTAACGAAGAAATCAAGTCATTGTTCTGTCTTAAGGGCTGCTGTTATTCAACTAAGGACCATTGCGATGTGCTTGCTGCGCTGGCAGTTGAGTCAACTCAGTAGATAAATAACTCAAACCTTGCAGGAAAACATTCCAGTGTGTGCCTCAGCAAAAGGGCACATCATTACATCGGAAATTTTTAGGGGTTTTGTGAGTAGTTAACAGCTCCAATGTTAATCCCCAAATACCATTCTGTAGGCCCAATTCAGATGTGGAGGTGGGTAGGGGAGCAGAAACACATTAATTTAATACTTGCTTTTCTGTATCAACACAGACAGCATTTGAGAATATGTGTGAAATACACTGAGGATCTGAAACACAATTGTGTGTAGTGGTTAGCCACGTTTGTTATGGATCTGCAATACATGTACACACTCCCCCACCCCCACACAGAATGTGCACATTTGCCCCAGGTCGTGAAAAGTAAAGGCTACCTGGGTACAAGCTGTGTTTGGTTCTCACTGCTTCTGAGAAGGAGGTTCCCATTAAAAGACAGGGCATTTATTATCCATCCTGGGATTGTCAGTTTTATCTCCATAGCTTGCAACCTTGCCTATAGGCATCTTTCCTGACTGTTGTTCACCTGGGCTGTGTCCTTGCCAACTTGGACCACATTTGCTTTCTACACTCTGCTTCCTCTGCCAACAAGGATGCAGCTGCAATCAATAACAGACTGCTTCCAACGTCTGATGCTGTTCAGGCTTCCCGACCTTGAGGCGCTTCAAAAGCCAGTCCCATGCAGAAAATATAGAGCCCTTACTTGAGGATAAAGCCCTTGTGTTTTTTAACCATCGGAAACCCGGGCCTCTTCTGATTCTCCCTCTGGCTTTGTTTCAGAATAACAGGCACACCTGGAGCCAAGGGCAACTGGGGAACAGAATCAGAGAAACATACCCAGGAGCCCATGTCTGTCAATGGATGTCTTCAAAAATCACCTGGACCATCAGGTTCCTGTTGTGATGAACCTTGTCTATTTATGGTGACAAATATTCCTTCCTTCTTTAAAAAGAAATTGGAAGAGTTACTTTTATTTGCAGTTATTGAAGTAGGAGACAAGGACATGGTCCACTGGTGAAGTGGAGAGCAGCTTTCCACTGAATGCCAAGAGCTGAGACAGAACCTTCTGGAAGCAGTGAGGTGGGGAAGAAAGAGAGGAAGCTTGTCACCCACTCAAACGGCCAAAATCAGGTGTGGTTTTGCAGAACAACTATCATTAAAAGCCTCACTGATAACGTTTTTTTCTCTGACAGGACTGGATATCTGGGTCTCATATCCATGCCTCCAATCCTGGTGAAAGATGTCGTTTTTGAAATCATAGTTTCAGTTGCAGGCCATTCAAATGAGGACGATACGTTATTATACCTTTACATTACCAATTCAGACTGAGTCAACAACAGCTTGATGAGGCATCTGATTTTGCATACAGAACACGGCGCGCTGAGAGCTGTTTCTTGAACAAGCAGAGGAATCTGTTCCTTTGTTTATCAACATCGGGTCACTCTGAGGTGCAGCACCAAGGGCTCCATTTCAAACAGAGTTCAGTAGCTCCTGAGACGGCCTGGAAATTAACTGCTCAATTAGATGTACAGCCTGGATGGACATCTAATTGACAATGAATACATTTTTGATACTATCTCTGCTTCAGAAATTATCTACAAATTGCTTTAGGCATTGGATGGCTCCAAATTGTTTTATGGACATCTGTTTTCATTGGCTGCAAATATGCTAATTACAATGACAATTTTATCATTAACGGAAATCATGGCTTCACCCACCTGATTACGCTGTAAAGGTCTAGCATGCTCATAAATATGCATGGAGGGAGGGGTATTCCTGGGGTGGGGGATTTCTTATGAAATACGTCCTTCTATTCATTCGTCCAAAGGAATGTAGCTGCCCTTGCTGTGCATTATGTACACTGTTTCCTAAATGGCTCATTTAAAACTGACCCTGGAGTAACAACGAAGAATTCCTCTCCTCATCTGCATGTCTAGGCTCTGACAGTGTTCAACTTATTCCCGAAATTCTCCTGATGAAGCTATCATGTGTTTGTTTGTTTAACAGTCAGAAGAGATCCCTGAGAAAACCGCCAGACAAACCCAGATTAGGGGACATTCTACAAAATATCTAATCAGTTCTCTAAACTGTCACAGTCTTCAAAAACAAGGAAAGCCTGAGAAACTCTCAAAATCTAGAAGAGCCTAAGGAGTCATGATAAATAAACAGAATGTGGCGTTCTGGATGAGATCCTGAGACAGAAGAAGGACATTTGGCAAAAGCTAAAGAAATACAGTAAGTTATGGCAATTCAGCAAAAAATGATGTAGCGGTCCTGGTTCCTTGGTTGTGACTAACGTATCATCTGGTGTAAGATGTTAACGGTGGAAACTGGGTTGAGGGTATACAGGACGTCTCTGCACTATCTTTGTGACTTTTCTTTAAATCCAAAACTATTCTCAAATTTAAAGACTATTTAAAAAGCAAATAAAAAGAGAGCTGATCAAGATGGATTTCCTAGTTCGCAGGTGAGAGAGCTGTTGGACTCTGGGAGGGGAGGGGGGCGGGACAACTACGAGTCTCTAATTTCACAGCTGTGCTGCGGCTGCCAGTGCAGGCCTGGTCTTAAATCCCTTCGGACAAGGTGCTTGGTTTCCCCAAAGCTCTGCTCTTGTCTGTAAAATGGGAGTAATGACATCTACCTCACAGACACCTCGTGAGAATCTTATGAGGCACGGTTCAAAACGCTGCCACAGAGCCTGCAAATAGAAAGTGTTGGCAGAAACATGAGCTGTTGTTACGGATAATAATAAAAGAAGCTTGTATCTCCCTGTGGTGCAGCCACAGGTTTCCAGGTGAGGAACTTAAAGAACAGTGCTCAGTTTTCTTGTCAGCAGAGCTCCAGGGTGACAAGGCTGTTGGAGAGATGGGTATAGAAGGCACGTGCTGTGGGAGTGAGAGCGGCAGAAAGGACCTCTGCGAAGCAGGGCAACTCTTGGAAGGCAGAAGGTCTGCTAAACTGAAATGGCTTAGGAGCTGCGTATAGATCGGTCACAGATTATTACTTGACTTAAATTTACTGAGACAGTTTAATGGCAGATTGGGGTGTTCGGTGCAGAAGGCAGAGAGGAGAAGTGGGTGAGCAAACCTGCCTGTGTCTGTACTTCAAGTGCACTCCTCTGCTGCGGTCGGACTCACCATGTCACAGCCATCAACATGCCTGTCACGACGATGGGTCATCGATTTTCACATTTCAGTTTGATGTTTGCCTGGTGGTTTGTGATTTGAAAATCTATTCTACTCAGAAGGAAACTACAAATGACCGTCAAACATAACAAATCTTGAACTCTAACTACCTGGACAACGACAGCCTCTGAAATGGATGACCTGATGGTCAAGGGCATGTTGCGTTCTCTTTTCAAAGCTCTGAGAAACATCAACTCTTTTAAAGGAAGAGTGGGCATGTCCTCCATTTTTCTAATCCATTGACAAACATAAGTTCTTCTCAAAAGCCTTTTGCTGGCCTCCTCTAAAAATCTCATGTAGCTATTACACAGAGACATTGAAATTAAGAACAATCTAGCAATGGCCAGAGGGCAGGAGGGTGGGGACAGTGGGGGGAAGGGTTTCCAGGAACCACTGTAAAGGACACACGGACATAACCAAGGGGCAGGGTGGGAGCAAGGGAGGGAAGTGGGTTTGGCTAGTGTGGCGGGGAGTGGTGGGGGGAAAATGCAGACAAATGTAATTGAACAATAAAATAATTAAAAAATAAAAATAAAAACCTCATGTAGTGATTCCACAGTGATTACTCATTTGGGTTAGGCACATCTACATAGTCTGCTGTATCAATAACATGAAAATCAGTTGCTAGAATCAATATTTCAAAGAGTAGGTCAAAGCCAATGGGTATCTAGCAATCTACTTCCCCTCATTTTTCTATTGTTAACTAGTGGAGAGGCTCAGTAATCAGCCACTTCAAGACAATGCTGTCAGCTGGGTCCACAGAACCTGGTTGACAATACCATCTATTTATTAATCTTTATTTCAATTCATCTCTGTAAAAGCATCACAGGAATAGAAACGACCTTTACAGAAAGGCTAGGGAGAAACTGGTATGTTTCCTAGCTGGGCAAAATTATATTAAAAATCAACAAAAAAAAAAGGTGCAAAGCAATACTATTCCTTTTGAGTGAATTAAAAGGCAGACAATTCTGTAAGAACACAAGCGCAGCAGTGGTAAAAGAAGGAGTCATCAATTAAGGTGAGCCAGATGACGTAAGTGAGAACCCATTTTAAATAAGCACCCATTGGAGCAAAAACCACCATCTCATAGAGAGACCCCCACGCCCCAACCAGTGTCCAATTATTTTAAGTCATTATCCATCCAACAAAGTTTATTGCAGTAAAGGAATCTATGACACTCAGGTGTTTCATTCCAGACTGCAAAGGACAAAGAGGAACTGGTTTATAAAAAGGATATCTATTACAGGAGGTGAAACCCACCTCCTGGAGTTGCTGCTGAGAAGGGATGACCCTCCCTTCCCCTTACACTCTCAAGGTCACCTTCTTTCCTTGCTAGGGGAAAGGAATCAGATGGGGGGGAAGAAGCCATAACAGCCAGGTTATCCCCAGTATGTCCCAGCCACACAGTTCACTGTAGCCTGGGCCCTGTGGCAATATTCCCTACCTCTCTGTACCTCAGTTTGTCCCTCTTTAAGATGGACATCATAAAGCGTATGTAACCAATGGGTTGTGGTAAGGACTACATGTGTTAATGTATGTAAAGCCATTCAATAAGCATTTATAATCATTATTATTATCATTACTGGCTAAACTGGAGAAGATAATTAGTTTGCCCCAATGAGTTCTAGCTTTATCATGAAGAGAGAAGTAAAAAGTGTCACTTAGATAGTGCACTACTGTAATAGCTCTGTAATACTGCAATAGCTCTCCTCCAATGTCTCAGCCTTGCTGGATAGCAGCAGGGGTCATCCAGGCTCAGCCTGGCTACGTAGCATTCCTCAATCCCCTGCACAAAGCCACTGATTCAAGGAAACACACACCATGTAATTTAACTCCAGTGAGATGCCAGAGAGAAAAGGCAGAGGCTCCGCCTGTCTTGCCCCTGTGTGTCTGCTACCACTTGTTTGAGGAATGTTAAATGAACTGTAAGACTTAAGAAGTAACATTCCATTTCTATTGGATTTGCTAACCTGAAAAAATATAAGCCCTGAGCCACTGGTGACCATTTTACTCCCATGAAGGGAGAACCTGCTTGAGAATGAAGCCAACCCAGAGGTTAAAAGAGCCAAGAGAAAAGAGGTCCCTGAACACATTTTAGCACCTGGATACAGCCTTGTCTGAAGGAAGACTACTTTTTATTTACAAGTGCCAATAAAATCAATCTCTTTCTCTCCCTCTTGTTGGTGGTACTGTTCTTTTAAAGCAATCTGAGTAGGGTTTCTGCAACCTGTGACTCAGAGTCCTGACTTTGACAGTCTGTGCTTGGGCCCACTCAGACACTGTGGATCAGGCTGAACTAAAAAGCAGGGCAGCGGTTACAATCCCAGGGCAGACGTGCAAGGAGGGAGAGGAGCCAGGGGAGGGTCCTCAGAGCACTGCTGCAGATGGAGTTGTGATGTCCCACCTCCCTGTGGCCTCAATAGGAGCCACGAGAAGAAGGGAAGCTCATCATACCCTACAGTTTCTGTCACAGAGTCCTTGTGACCAGAATACTTTCTAGATAATCCAAATCTACTCCCTAATTTTACAAAGAAGGACCCAGAATGGCCTTGCCCACCCTCACCTGGCCAGGCAGTCTCTGCACCACACATCTTTCATTCTGACCCCTGCAAAGTTGACATATTTGGGAGCACCTAGGTCTATTTCAAAATAACACCTTTTTGAAAAGCTTTTATTTAATTTTTGTCTTTTAAAACTAAGGTTCTGCCCTGGCCACTGTGGCTCAGTTGGTTCAAGTGTCATCCTGCAACCAAAGGGTTGCAGGTTCAATTCCTGGTTAGGCCACATATCTGGGTTGGGGATTTGATGTTTGGTCAGGCGCATATGGGAGGCAAGGAATCGACGTTTCTCTCTCACACTGATGTTTCTCTCTCTTCTTCTCTCCTTTCCACACTAAAAAAAAACAATGAAAAATGTCCTTAGGTGAGGATTAAAAAAAAGAAAACTAAGGTTCTCCTTTTGAACTGGCCTCAGTCACTTCCACTTTAATGGGAGGGACATCTGTCGGTGTCACTCACTAAAGCTAAGGATGACATCTTGTTTGCATTTTAATTCCTGTTTGGCAGAGTACCAGGAAGCAAGCAGGAGCCTCCTTTACTCAATTCCTGCAGTGGCCGAGGCAGACATATTTCATATTCTGATTGGGTCCTCAGGGCTGAATTTCCAAAGGATGCACCCTAAGCCATGAAGCCAAAAGATGAACCTATTTTCAAAAGGACCATGTTAAGTAGTTAGTTCAGTTACTTAAGGAAATTGAAAGGTGTGAAATCACTGGTTTAGGAATGGAGGAGCTGCAGATCAGAGCTCCTCTTATACCGAGCTGTCACAATTCTACCCACAGCCACTGAGAACAGTCACCCTGACCACTTGCAGCTGGAGATGCACAAAAAAGATATCCATATGGCCCTGCCCAGGTGGCTCAGCTGGTTGGAGTATCATCCCATGCAGCAATAGGTTGCAGGTTCAATCCCCAATCAGGGCACATACCTAGGGTGCAGGTTCAATCCTCAGCAGGAGCACATATGGGACACAACTGATCAATATCTCTCTCTTAAATCTATGTTTCTTTCTTTCTCTTTCTCTCTCTCTCTTTCTCTCCCCCTTCCTCTCTCTCTAAAATGAATAAACATATCCTTGGGTGAGAATCAAAATTTAAAAAAAATTTAAGATGTCCATATGGCATCTGTCTCAACAGCAAAGTATCTAAGTGGGCGCTGAAGTTGCATATCCTGTAACTGTCATCACATGGAATTTCAAAGGAAAGTGAGTGGTAGTTGAATAATTTCTGCAAGAGGATGAGAAGTAGGTTTGCTTCCATCCTGAAAATGTAAAAATGGTGTAAATGTCTTCTCTTTTTCATGCTGAAATCTTCCTGACTCCACACTTATTGTAATTAACTCTGTGTTAATTATGATTCAATTAACAAAATTAACCTGATGTTCTGTCATCCTAAGGAAAGCCGGGACCTCTTCCAAATCAGCCTCCGAAGGATCTTGGGTGCCTTTGAATTTTCATTCCTGGATGCACCCCCAATCGAGAATCGTGTTTAATGCTCACGCCTCTCCCACAGAAATCATCCACATTTACACTTCCCACGAGTATTCTCCAAAACGTTCTATAGAAAACTCGTCTTACAGATACCCTTGAAGAAAAAGGGAGTCCCATGATCAAATGACCTTGGGAAACAATGTGTGCTATGTTCTCCCCTCCAAGACCCGCCGTGCCTGGCACAGCATGCTAATGGCTCGAGGAAGTCTTGCGGGGCAACGGCAACAACCAAAAAAATTGTTAACCCTGAGTTTCATCCAGTATTTCAAAAATCAATTTGTCAATCGATCCTTTTCTTCATGGACCTCTATTAAATAGAGTCCACAAAGATAATGGTCTGGAGACCCAGGTTTTGATCTACCTTCAGAGACAGATGCTAATGCTTTCTTTATACCCAGGGCTGCAGAGAAACAATTCAGAGTGTATTACTGGCATGTCAGGATTTATGCTTAAGACAAGACTACATAGGTTTAATTAAGACCCTGGGCTTTATCCGATATGTTTCAGGATTGAACATCACGGGTCATCATGGTATCCTCGTCTGAACTACAAGAACTTTTCTAAGATATTTTAACTGCATATTTTGATTTACTAGACAATACAGTGTTCCAAAGTAGTCCTGGAAATACAAGCAGTAATGCAGTTCACCGAAGTCCTTATCATTGATTTTACATTTTGTCTAGGCAGGACCTGTGGTGGTCTTCTCTGAAGACTAAGTCTAACATGCTCCCCATACTCCACACCTGGCGGCAGCCCCATCCTTACCCTCCTGCCCCCCACCCCACACACACACACTGTGGTTTGGACTGCAAGGGACAAGTAATGAGGCGACAGGCTAAAGATGGAAAGGCAAGAAAGAGAAGGCACTGGAAGAGAAGGGGGAACAACTCGGGAGTAGGTAGACGGAATTAAAGTGATAGGTCACTAAATGAATGACTTGATTAATTAAAGGTGCCAATCAATACCTCAGAGGGGAAAGAACTACCTTTGGATGCTTATAAAAATTCAAACATTTGATACTAAAAATTTAAAGTGTTGTCATAAATATATTCAATAATCATTATTTATTTTATTTTTAAAGAGCTTTTCTTTTTAAAAGACACCTGTGTTATGTGGGTGTGGATGGTCACTGAGAACACAATGCTTGCTCAGTGAGTCCACCGCCCTGTATTACCCAGGAAGCTCCCGGAGAGGCGGAGCCTCCAGTGCCTTCCCAGTATACCCAACCTAATATACTCAAGTCTGTGGCTACGTGCAAAATAAGGCGTCCATGTGGCTTTAAAGCACACCCTTATTTACTAGGATGTGAAATATCATTAAGAGTGTGTTTGTTTTAAGCACGTCTTTGTCTTCGTTTCTCCTGTTTCTCACACCTCGCCCCAAACTGTTAAGTGATTATGTGTTTCTGAAAGGAAAAAGAGATTAATGCCTGTAGACTGCCTTAAGTGTCTCAGGGCATTTTATGTAACAGCAAAAAACACCATATAAAGCAGAGGAAATCCAATCTACTTGTTGTTTTGTCAACACGTGTCAAACAGCCAAACACCTAGTTTGATTGATTTTCTAAATTGTGCTGACTGAGTGGACTGGTGGTTTTTAATCCTTCTCTTTCCCAAATGTACTTCGTGTTCAGCATCAGACTCTGCTTTCATGGATTATTGGGGTGACCACGTTGGGAAATATTCCCCGCTCTGAAATACGTCACACCACTGAGTCAAGAGGGGTCCGTCTGTGTGTCTATTAGATGTTTTGAGTGGAGTGTGTCCTTGTAGCACATGGAAAGGACAAAGGTCAAACAGAAGTGGCCTGTGCCTTAACTAAGAACTATAGAAGAGAGATGATTCTATGTGCAGCTATCATAAACAACAGAAGTTCAGGGTCATCAGAGGCCTCCAAGGACATGTGGCATTTCCTTTGAGCTGAGAAGTACCAAAAGGATTTGAACAAATTGAGGAGACATAAGCAAAGTAATAGACATGGGAGCATCATGGTCTGCTTGGCTGGAGGTCAGGGTCCAGGCTGAGGGCAGGTGCTACGTTTGGAAAGATGCTGCGGCCAGCTTGAGTTGTCCTGGATGTTCCACTGCGGAGGCTGAACCTTGTTAGGCACACACGGAGGGTTTTGACTACACACGGCTCCCTCAGAGAGACAGAGAACAGCAGCGAAGAGCAGGGCCTCCACCCCCAGGGTCACTGCTTCCAGGGCCGATGACTTAACATCTCTAAGTTTAAGTCACCTCATCTGAGAAATGAAGAAAACCATGGCTGCTTTCTCCTGGGGCTGCTGTGGCAGCAAGTTGAGTTTATTCATTCATGCACAGGTTTTTACTGAGCGCCTACTATATGCCAGAGACTCTTCTAAGCACTGTTAATAAAGCTGTGACAAAAATGGACAAACTCCATCCCTCAGGGACTTACATTCTAACAGGGAAACAGATGGGTACACCAGATAAATTAAGTATACAGAGGATGTTAAGTGCTATGGAGAAAAAATAAGTCAGGAAAGGAAGATCTGAAGTCAGGTTGGTAGACTATCCAGAGAAGACCTCACTGAGAAGGTGACTTTTGAGTAAAGACCAGAAGAAAATGGGTATATAACTAGGGATAGTGGCTGTCGGACATTCTAGGCGGGGCGGGGGGGGGGGTTGGAGGGAGCAAGTGCAAAGGCCCTGAGGCAGAAGTGTACTTGAGGTGTTTGAGGAACAAAGCAAGGAGGGCCATGTGGCTGGAGCAGAGTAAGAGATGCATTTGTTTAGATTACAGCAGGGTGAGTGAGGGGGCAGCTGGGGGGAACTTGTAGGGCACTTGAAGTTCATATTAAGGACTTTGGCTTTTATTTTGAGTAATATATGAAGCTATGAAGAGTTTCAAAAGGGGGTGGCATGACCTTGTGTTTCAGTGGAATCCTTCAGGTTGCTGGATAATGCACGTTTGAAATACAGCATGGCCTCAATACATTTTAGTTCTTATTATTTTTCTTCATATTGACAATATAGGCCTGGAGAATGCCAGGATCTGCCAGGTCCCAGAGTCTGTTCAAATCCTTTTCCCAGTCCTGTTTTATGAGAAATGGGATCAGATGGATCTGGCGGCTGGCTGTGCCTTCCTTGGTAACAGAAACTTCTAGACGTGCAGGGTGAGGTGATCACACATATAAATACCAAGCTATTGTCAAGCTGCCATGTGTACTCCCAGTTAGAGTGTGTAGGCAGAAATTGGCCAGGAAAACACTTTTCTGGAAGTTCCAGAAGCTCTTGGATGCTGCGCCGGGCTGTTTCCGAGCCGGCTAACAGCCTGTCATCACCAAGCCACCCCACTGCAATGACAGCCCCAGAGTTACCGAGGGCGGGGGGTGGCAGCGGTGAGTGTGCTCTATCTGCCCCTATTAGCCTCTGTGTACTCCTCCCTAGTCTCAGGGGCTAGTGATCACGTGGTGAGTTAAAAATAATAGCTCTGTACTAGGTGAGGGTGCATCGCATCCACCAAGTAAGTCACTTCCACACACATCCAGTGGAAGTGTAAATTGATAAATTTTTTCTGAAAGGTAATTTGGGTAACAGGTAACATAAGTCTTTACAAAATGTATAACCCTTTCCCTAGTAATTCCACATGCAGACAAAAATGTCATGAAGTGATCTAGGCATGTAAAAAAATAACTTAAAATATCTCCTCTGGTTCTTTATCACTTCAAATGTAATGGCTGGATGTGGCGTTTTTCAAGGGGGTTTCAGATGTTGCTCATCATGATTACAAGATTCAGTGCAGAGGAGTCCGCCAGCCAATGAGTGGTGAGAGCAGAAAACAGAAGTGACTCTGGGAAAAGGTCACCAGAGAAGAGGTCACAGGCAGGAAGGACCTGAGCGGAGCCTTGCAGAGTAGGCACATGGCCTCTCACCACCAGCCATTCCCTCGCTGGCTCACATGGTCCCTCACTTGCATTTTCGAGGCAAGCCCCGCGTCTTCCTTCTCCTCCTTCCACAATCAGAGATGCTGGGTCACATGTGGGAAGCCAGGTTCCAGGGAATGAGTGACAAGCCTTTCTCCCCATGTGAGTACTTTCCAAATGCACCGTATACAGTGTTAACAGGTGTAAAGGATTCAGATAGATGCTGCTAGAAAATATTCCATGATCAATTACTTGGGGTGATGGGGTTGAAGTTATACAAGCATCTTGGCTGTAGAACTTCTCAGAAATTTTATTATGCATCAGAAAACTCCAAAAGTGAAGCATCGAGGGCAGAAGAGTGTTCCAGACTTATTTGACTACAGAATTTTTTTTTCTTTTTGTGCCTGTGAACATTCTGCAAATCATGTGTTCTGAAGAATGCAATGTTGGAAACTTCTAGATTAGCCAAAAATACTGGAGTTTGCCAAAACAGGAAGAACAAATCTCTCCAGAGCAGCCTTTGTTGCCATGACTTCAGAAATGTGACTTCTAATTGGTGCCCTTCTCATGGGCTCCGGTCAGAGTAACCCTTGGTTGATGAAGAACCCAAACTTACCAAGAACTGTGATGGGACAAAGGGACCGACAGCTGTAAGGAGCCATCACACTCAAGATCTTAAACCCCTTCTATAAACAACGCATGTGCCGACTGCCAGAGATTTCCGTGTTTAAATGATAGGACGTCTGCAGTAGCTGTCAGTCAAGAGAAGCCTGGAGTATTCGCAAGAGGCTTTAAAAAAAAAAAACACCCAGGCAGATGTGCATATGGAACAAAATCTCACATTCCATTCTCACCCTGAACGCTGTCTTGAGGCAAAGGACCACATATCTAAGAGAGCTGCAGGGTTCACCTTGTATTGTCAACAGTAAATATGTCAGTCACAATCAGAGTGCCTGACAAACTGAGTTCACGTTTGCATCAAATCCAAAACCGCTGCCTGCGGCTGCCTGTGGAGGGGTTTCTGTCACAGGACCCAACAAGAGAAGTCTCTCCCAATCACACAGTCACTTGCTGCTGATTTAACATCATGGGGGATAGGGTGTTTGACAGCCACGACCCTGGGGACTTGAGTTCTGCTTCCCATATCACAGCATCGCACGGCACCCCACGGAAATGACAAAATGAGACTAATGTAAGCCAGGCAATCTGCCCCCTCCCCAGCTCTGAGCAAGCAAAGCTTTGCAGACAGGTTTTTGCCTGCTGTCAGGTTTCTGCACAGGTAGGACCTGTGACCTGAGCCGACTAGCCAAGGCCGCCTGAGGGGATCTGCATTTACAGCTGGAGCAACGGCAGTCATTCAAGTAAAAAAAAAAAAGATAATGAAACTTCCATAGAAATGTAAGCCCAGTGATGCTGTACGGTACATAATAAGTGCTCAACACATTGTTAGCCATTTTATAATTCAGTTGTCCTCTTTCATTTGGCCTAGGTCAATACAGAGAATGTGTATTTTTTTCCTATTAGAAAGAGTGGAAAGTCAGGACACTGGATACTTTCTGCAAAGCTGAGGAATTCTATTTCTGAGCCAAGAGTCAAATGAAGGATGCTTACATTTTTCCTTTCAAATATTTCTACTTTTCTGCTTCTGCCTCTTCAAAAAAATATGATCCTCATATGTATATGAATATGTCTAAACTTATCAAATTATATACATTAAATATATGCAGTTTTATATAGCAATAAAGATTAGATAAAATAAAATTGACTCAACTCATAAAAAATGTGATTCTGTTATTTAAGAACTGGCTCAACTCTGATAAAAAAAATAAACAACTATACTTGTATATCCCTTGCTGTGTCCAAAATGCGTTTGTAATCCATAAGGAAGTGAGTAAGAACAGATTACATGTGTGGAGGGTTTCAGGCTAGGGCTGCATCTGACCTAATTGGATCCTCTGATTCTTGTCAACGTTTTTCAGGGAGTCACTTTAAGGACTTTTATGGGCCTCTCAGATAAAGTATTTACCTTGAGGGACCGGTGGAGACCTTGAAGGCCTTCGTAACAAGCAGGACCTCAGAGAAGGCTGGAAAATACGTGCTGTGCCGTGGGGTCCAGGCCAGCCTCACAAAGCAGGCTGGAGGAAGAGGAGGCATGTGGGACCAAAGCTGGGAGGCCGACCCAAGTCACGGAAGGTCATGCACAGGGTGTGTGGTGGCTGGAGAGGAGGGAGGCTCAGGGAAGGCAGTGACTGAAGAGGACAGGAAGAGCACAGACAACGGGAAAGTGAACATCTGAGGACAGCTGACCAGAGCGCTTAGGGCCAAGCCCATGTACTGGGGGAATCCAGAGGGAGGGGAGAAGTATCCTGTAACACACATGTGGAACAAAGAGGGGAAAAAAGCAACTCAAGATCAAGAGGTCACGAGAACCGAGCTGAGACCCTGACCTCAGAAGGCGGGACTGGCAGCCCAACCAGGACTACTCTGTGGCTCTGTCCTTCTAAGGGTCACAATGCTTCATTTAACTGTTTAGTGATTTGGCCAATGTTTTATTTATAGGACATAAATCAATTATTTACAAAGAAGTAACTTTTATTTGAGAGTAGGTTTTTTAGTTCCTTTTGGAAATGTCCAGTTTAAGGGACTGAAATCGGGCAAGTGAGCATGGGCCCTGCCCACGTGTGGAGGCTGGAATGTCGCCCAAACTGAGGCCAACAGCCCTGCCTGCACCTCAGCTTCTCCAGTGGGCTGGACCACGCCCCTGAAACAGGGGGGTGTACCTTCAGGTCCAGCGTTCTTGGGTCTCACAGAGAGGTCAGCTGTTTGAGGAACCTGGGGCCAGTAAAGGTCAATTAAAGAGTTTAAGGACATAGGAGATGCTGAGAAAACCAAACCAGAACCCAGAGCTCTCAATCCTTTTGTAAAAAGCCAATATTCAAACCATTGTAAAATTTAACAACCCATGTCACGTGGATGTTGGAACTGGGAAAGGAAAAAATACCAGTGAATACCAGCGGCTGCGGCTGTAATAATACTTTTGGAACTGGCATCTTCTCTGCACCACTGGAGAGCCTGTTGGTAATGGGGAAGCTTGCACAAGCATAATATGATACTAACAGCAACAGCTACCATTTAATGTGAACCGATTTCAGGCCAGGCATTGTTCTAAGCACTTGATCTAAATTCATTGATTTAATATTCACAACAATGCTATGAAGCAGATGTTATTATCATCTCCATTTTACAGATGAAGATCCTGAGGCATAGACAGGTCACCTCACATACCTGAGGTCACACAGCGGTGAAGGTCAGACTCAGGCCTAGCACCCATACAGTCTGCATGCAGAGCCCGTGGCCTTCACCACTGTGCTCTGCTGTGTCTATATGGGCACTATTGCATCCTTGGGCAAGACCTGTAACCTGTACTGAATTCATTCCTTTCACACTCATAATTCAAGCCTCTCGATTAGAACATTTGCATTCACAGATTCATGGGCCACTTGTGCCATGTAACCAAGATTCATCTAAGTTGAAAAAAATAAAAACAAAAGAGACCCTGAGCTTCTGGAAGACAAGGCCCTTGTTCTATTTGTATTTGTGTTCTTGTAGCTCAACTAAATGTCTGGCATAAAGCAGCTGCTCATTATGTGTTTGGTAAATGGGTGCAAGAGCAACTGGTGAAATCTGGCTGGAACCATCAACAAGCACCCGTACAGGAAGAACCCAGATTCTGCACGGAGCACAATGAATTATTCTCTACTTATCTGTCTCTTCCACTGGGCTCCCAGGCTCTCTGAGCAGGGATGCTGTGTGTTATTCTTCTTTTTAATCCCAAGTGGAAGGCAAAGTGCATTGGGACATAGCTGTGCTCCATAACTTTTTGGTGAATAGGTGAAATTGATTTACAGAACCTCAAGCCTCCCTGCAGAGAAATCTAGATTTAACACCACTAGCCATCTGATGAGTGTTGCTTGCGTCTTCTCACTCCACTGTGATTGGCCCCTGACTGTAAGGTGGGATTTGTCAAGTCGAGTCAACCAGCCCTCACTGAAACTACAAAAGGCAGAGTTTTCTGAGCTCTGAGTAGTGCATGTGGCTGAGGAAGGGCGAGCAACAAAAGATGCTGGAGTGGGGGACTCCATGTGAGAAGAGAGGGGGTTTTGACACTGAAGGCCTTCAGTGCCACCGGTGAACCCTTGTACAGAATTCTGTGTGCAATTTCCGAGACGTGAAGAAAGCCAGTGCCATCAGGGAGCGGCATGCCTACAGGGCTGCAGAGTATAGTGAGCAATCTTTACATACAGGTGTCAACTCAAGAAAAATTAAAATTGATAGGCTTTATATTTTCTCATTCAAAATAAAAACAACTTCATTGAGACTCCTGTTAAAAGAGTATATTCCTATGTCTAAGATTAGCTATTTTACTAGGTAGAAAATTGTAAGTGAGGATATTGGTCAGCCTAGTTAACTTATTGTTTGAGAATCAGGCCCAGAGCTCAGAAACCATTACATTACCTCATTGAATTCCATATTAAGTTCTGAAGTACGTATTGTTTTTCCTGTTTGATTGATGAAGATATACTGGCTCAGAAAGGTCAAGTAAATTGCCAAAACCCAAGTCTCTACTGAGCAGTTTAGCTTCATCGGAACCCAAATCTCTGACAGCAGAGACCTACCTTGCACAGTGAGGCAGTACTAAGACCGGGACATTCCTTGCTCAGCGCCAAGTGTCCACGCCCAACCATCTATACCTGGCACGCCATTCCTTGTGGTTCACTCCATGAAAAGGCACAGTTGCACTCAATGAACTTCACCTTTGTCATTTTTACCCCCATGGGAAATGACTTATAAGTTTCTTTCCTAAACACTGCTGAAAAGCAGACTTGAGAAGTGGAAAATAACTAAAGGATGGATTGAAGACGGGTGAGAGGGGTACTAAAGACAAGCTCCACCTGTGTCAGAGGGCAGACAGTCCTCCGATTTGGTTCAGGAAGGACAGATGGACGGACACAGAGGTACTGGCTCCTCTCACAGAGGGCTAGTCTGACTGTGGCTGGCTGTTCACAAACCACTTGGCAATAAGTGAGCCTTGTACCTGGAACTTTTATGCACAATTGGGTATAGTTGCAAAAACGGCTCCAACTCTCCATCTCTTCCCAAATCCATGCTCTTCACATGGGGTTCTGAAGCTCTTCCTGTCCCCTTGAATCTGGGTGACCCTTCTGGTTTGCTTCAGCCAAGAGAATGCAGAGACAGGGAAGGTCTGCCAGTTCAGTCCCATGCCTCCACAGGCCTGGAGTGCTTCCCTTCACTCTCTTAGACCTTACCTCACCTGGCAAACTGCCCTGGTTTAGTCTCTTGGAGGGTGAGAGGCCAGCAGAGCAAGCCAAGACCATTGCAGACATCGAGCCCCAGACACCCTGCTGGCTGACCACAAGCCCATGAGTGAAGCCAATGCAGGGCAGCCGAGCTTGACTCCCACTAGCAACATCACCTCACCACTCCTCGATGCACGAGCAAAACTGAATGTTCACTAATATAGGCCACTGCTGCTTGTGGTTGTTTGATGCAGCATTATTGTGGTACTAGATATCTGACGGTGCAGGAATTGTCTTCTCTTCCCTAGGCTGGGAATCTCAATCTCTCTGCCTCGACGCAGTGGTCTAGGCTTCCTCTGAGTTATGCCAGATTCCTGCCTGGAGAGAGCCAGCATCGCCCCTCCCATAGAAAGACAGTGAAATGTTTTGCTCCTGTGTACAATACAGCCCACAAATCTCTCGTAGGCTGCTCTGGGGCTGGGCTGGAAGCAGGCTGCTGGCATCATCCTTCAACCTGAAGGAAGTTAAATCGAACACTAGCTCCTGCGCCCGACCACTTCCCATCCAACCCCTGCAAGAGTAAGAGCTGACTAGGGAACTTCAGGATAGGGTTTCCAGTTTCACGGGGCAGAGCTACACTACCTCCACATGCAGATATCAGTGACAAGCACGTATAGGTGGAGTGGTCATCTCTCAGCAGAGCCTGGATTGTGATACTCCCCACTGTCAGTAGATGTCATGTAACTCCATAGTTTCTCTGACCCTGATAGATTTTTTTTGTAAAAATATGGCTTCAAATAGACTATTGATCTTTCTAAATTCCTTTTTCAAAGGCTGAAATTTTCTTCAATAGAAAAGGAAAGAATGCATTATGATGATCTATTAATAAGTATTCCACCAATTAATTCTCATTCATACTTTATGGCTAAATCTAGCAAGTCAACCAGCCCTGTGTACCCTAGTTGTTGATTCCAAACACAAAGCCATCAATAACTTCGATGACTACTTGCTTTCATTACCCATCCTCACAATAATCCACTGACTAGCTTTCATTTCTAGGCGAGCCACAAATACAACTCAACAACTCAATACTGCATTGCTATATACCAGCTGACTCAAACCTGCTTTTAGCCAATCAATCAATATACAGACTGAGCACTCCCCTCCTGCTCCCCCACTGGAAGACAGAGGCCAAGGACCCAGAATCAGCAATTAGTCTGGGCTACAGCAAAGCTAAGAGTGCTTATTTGCATGCTGTCTCTTGTAGGAACTAGCATTTCCCCTACACAAAGTCTGCCCATTCCAGTGCTCAAACTGCTCCACACAGCCTGCACTTCAAGAAAAATGCAGGTCAAAGCTATATTGTTCTGAGGTCGGCAGGCACCTATGGAATTTGGATGGGCTAGGTTATAGACATCTTGACGCAGCTTAAATTTTATATCTAGCTATATGCATTAGACCTACTCAGAAGCTTCCAGAAATGGGTACCTCTCCATGCATAATCTGAGTTCTCATTTTTTAGAAACAGTAGTTGGAATAAGCTAACCTCAAAAATTCAACTGAAAAAAATTAAAAATGAATTTCAGTAAAATCCAACAGAGCAGGCAAAGTTGTAATTGAGAAAACAGCTATTTCATATCTCCTACCTCCTACTAACCTCAGGGAATACATTCATTGAGTTGATGTTAGACAAAAAAAGCCCACTGAATTTAAATAGTTCAATCTTTTTCTTTCTGACTGCATATAGTTTAACTGGTAATTGTTAATGCACACAGGGCAACTCCATTGCAATGCTGGTGCAATTATTTCCCTCTCCAGGCTGGAAGGCCCTTCAGGTCAGAGACCACACCCTCCTATATTCAGTGCCAAGAGGGGTAGCATCTGTCACTTAATAGGCATGCAATACATATTTGCTGAATGAATGCATAAATGAATTAATGCATCATCAGACTAACTGGCACATCAAGGATCCTGCTCATAATACTCCCACCTCATTAGACACAGAGTGAAGGCTCTCCATAATTATGGCAGGTTCCTTGACCATTCAACCTGCAGAGCCCTCTCTCACTATAACAGATTCGCTGGCACCTCACATGCATCCCTTTACAAGGCTGGTGCAACCATCCTCCAGATTCTGTGAGTACAAAACTCCAAGGGCACATGAACATGCAATTCTCTGAAAAACTGCCCTCAGCTAACAAGAACTGCCTCACCTGTAGATATCTGGGAGGTTACATAACCCCTCCCTGGGAGTGGCCAACAGCCACTGACAGAATGATTCAAGGATGCAAGGAGGCGAAAAGCCACATTCCCTTGCCTCAAGGTGGAGCAGTTCTGTGTTGTCCTTCAGTCACCTCAGCTCAGGGTGGAAACAGGGGTAGACTAGGTGCTAGCTGAACCCTTATCTTTGCTTGGCTTCATCCTGGTATATCCTTCACCCTCGCTTCTTTTACAGCTTTCTCCCGAGAGCGTGCCCTTAATAAATTAATTGCACAAGAATCCCATGTTCAGCTCTAATGGTAAGAAAAGCCCCATCCTCAGAGGTAGATGAATTCAATTACTGAGAGTCCCAGGCATGTGTAGCTGTATTTTACCCGGCATGTGTACTTGAATCTTTCACCTGGAATGAATTGGGTTGTGCTATGGAGAGAAGGGGATGCCATGACTTCTGTGCAATATCCCTGGCATTTTAGAGGTTGTGAGAAAGTCATACTTATAAGGACTGTAAAACTGGGTATCTGCTTCTTGAAGAGAGACAAATGAAGACTTAGGTAGATTCATCATCAATTGAGAACAAGGTATGAATATCAAAAAGGCTCCTTCATGGTGTTTAAAAAGACCTCCAGCTCCTGTAGCTGGAGGGCCAATTGTGCAGAAATTGAGCCCAGAACCTAATTGTAAGAGTTGGAAAACTTTAAAGGGGATTAAATTCTTAGCCTTGACAAGTCTCCTAAACCAAAGTCATAGACAGGGGATAGGTTAGACCTTGATACTGAGAGTAATCCTAGGAGAGGGTCCTGAGGGACTTGTCAAGGGAGGTGAAAGATAAGGCTAGATAGGGGTAATTTATCAACACAGGGACACCTCACACAACACAGGACCTAACAACATCTCAGTAAGAACCTGAACACCCTTCCTGCCTCAGTGCAGGGATGGCTCTCAGAAGCCTGGCAAAAGCAATGACCATATTAAATGCAGAAGCAATTTCATAATTTCAGCAGCAAAGCATAAAGAAAAGGATCAAAAAGCTCAGAGATGTAAGCATGTAAGAACAGATCTACTCTACATGACTAGCAACCCATCAGCTGACTACTCCTCTGGAGGGCTCAGATAATTTGTTTTTCCAAGGCTCTGGTGATGAGCAGCATTGTTGAGAAGCTCATTAGTGTGTGTCCTCTGTAGATCAGAACTGGCAGTAGGCCGTGCTGTTACAGAACTGGCATTCCTGGTAGCAGTGGGGATGACCAGGGTCAAGAATGACAGAGGCCAACAGCAGCACTGAACCATCAGATGGAAGATAGGATAATTACCTTAACTGGAACGCAGGTTGGAATTGTTGCCCAGGAGGCCCTGAACCACAGAGATCTACAGATATGGCTAAGAGAACATGATGTTATTCAGGGCAAAAGAGATGGACAAGCAGCAAGGATATTGCTTAATATGGGTAATGAAAATAAACCAAGGATGGATAAACAGAAAACTGAGGTCAGCTGCCCCAAAGAAAAATCACAAGCCTTTTCCAAGTTTCCAGACCTGGGCCAATTCGCCAACTCTTAACCCTACACTCCATCAACTGAAGCAGAAGAAAGACTCTACAAAACCATAGCAAATGTACATAGCCCTTCCCCAAAGTGACCTATTGTTATTTCCTTGATTAACAATGTACTGGGGACAGAGAAATATTCAGATTTTGTGAGGGCTGTTAGGTGCTGAGTTCAAGTTGATATGGGTACCTGGAGCCCCAAAGTGCTCCCATGGCTGCATGACAGTGGGAGGTTCCACAGGGAGCCAAGAATAAGTGAACTCCTCATACAGAGCAATTTCACTGTGTGTCCACTGGAAACACGGAACTACCTAGAGCTGTTCGCCTGGTTCTCAAATGTGTAATCGGAAGTGTTGGCAGAAACCTCTCAACCAAGATAGTAATTTAAAAACAGTATCAAACCCCAGAGCAAAGGCAGAGGGAGGTATGGCATTGTGTGCCCAACCACAGCTGAGTCTAGGAACCAAGGGACAAAGTGCCAGTGGTCCTGCTCTCCACCACTCTCAGTGACCTAAGTTAGGCATGTGCACTTCTCTTTCCTGTAACTTTAGTCTGTGTGGTTAGAGGTCCTGGAGTGCAGACAGAGGACATTTCCATCACAGATATGTTAAGAGTCCTGCTAAACTTAAAATGGTTGTTCTGCCCAATTACTTTGAGCCCCTTGTATGAGTAGACTCACAGGAATAGAGAGGATTTGCCATGTGGACAGAGGTAACTGACCCCGATTATCATGAAGAGAGAGAGCTGCTGCCACACAATGAGAGTAGGTAAGATTCTGTTTAAATTCAGAAGGTAAACGGGGCACCTCTTGGTACTACCATGCTGTTTCAGTTGTAAACAGGCAGGGACAGCAACCATAGCTAGGTAAGGGCCTGGGAACCAAGGGTTCAGACCTCCTCCCCCCTGAGGATTTAGATCTGACAAGCCTTGTTAACCAGCAGAGGTGCTAGGTGAGAGGGAGGGGACTCTAGAAAAGGCAGTGGAGAATGGATGACATGCACCAATTATGCCTTTGAGATATCACCTTCATTAACCCCAGTCTTATAAGTTTCCCTAGAAACTATGATCCATCGGAATCCTGGAGGAGCTTTGCACGAATGGAGTAATCATAACTTAAGACTTAAGTGGGTCTGAGCGAGCAAGCAGAGGACAGGAATGGATGACTGGGTTCCCAACCACATCCCCTTCACAGAAGCAGTGCACCCATCTCCCCGAAACTGTGAGCGATGACTACTCCTAATTCCTAGCTATAGCCTTCTCTGGAGCATTGCCATCAGTCAAGGGGCTGCCGTGGACCCGAATATCTGGGCCCTCACCTCAGGCAACAGTCCACGGGAACAACGGATTGATGCCGCGAGGTGGGGGCCACTCTGCAATACCACTCCTGCCACGTAGCTCTCTCGGACGTCAAGAGGAGGCTGGATCTCCCCTGAGACCACAGCTTCCTTTAGCATCCTCCTCTGCTTTATCTTGCTTCTCTCACTTCCTTACAGGCTTCTTTGAGAAGACAGCCTCAGTAATTCACTTCCACAAGAACCCCAACCTGAGGCTCATCTTCCAGGCAACCTGACCTATGTGACACTCACCTCCGAATTCCTGTGGTTCTTATTACCACTTGCCAAGCACATCCATTGCTAAGATTTCTGGACAGTTGCCCTTCCCTCCTCTGCAAGAAGGGTTCAGTCTGTTTCCTCAAATTCTTCCTTAATGCCTCTTTCCCCTCTACCTTAACACTGATCCTTTTACACGAAATGAGAGGCTTCTCTATAAACTAGTATTCCTCCTACCCCTGAATCGCATATTCAATACAATATGGTATTTTTCATATAAGCAAGGGTATGAAATGATGAGAGAACATTTTGAGGAAAAACAATACCCCTCACACTAAATATTATGACAGGCTAGCCTATAACCAAATGCTGTGAAATGTGTACATTTTAATCAAACATATTTTGGCATCACATAAACACCACACACACACACACACACACACACACACACACACACACACACAAATGAAGCCATGGGTTGCTTGACAGTGTTCCAGTGTGAGTTGTCTCTTTCCATTCACCTGTGTTACACTATTTTCTGTTTGTATTTACAAGCTGGGGCCATCCTGTAGTGAGTTCCTGTTTTCAATGCAATGAAGCATGTCCTTGGAACCATCAGATATTTTGGAAAAATACTTGATTTCAGACCCTGTCTTGTGGAACAATGGCTGTATTAGTCAGGGAAGGCTAACCTGCTGTCACAAATATCCCCAAATCTCTGTGGCTTAGCACAGTAACAGTTTATTTCTCATTCACATCACAGGCAGAGGACCTGCATGGAAGATTTTATGGGCCAGTGCAGGAAATGGCATCTCTCCCGTCTGCCCACACAGTGTGGCACGTGGCCACACCTAAATGAGGAAGGTCTGGGAAATGTCATTTAGTACTGTGGCCAGGAAGAAAGGGAGAAACAAAGATATTGGTGAGTACCAGCTCTTTCTGCCAGTGTAAAATTTCCACTTAAGTACTGAGGTCCTTAGCATCTCTGGAGACATTCAAATAGACTGATAGGGCCTCTAAGGGAGTTAGTTAGTTAGTTAGTCTCCTTTCTCCTCCAAAATACACAACTGTCTTTCCAGTGGCAATGCTAAGCAGCTACTTCACCCCCTCTTTCTGAGACAAACAGATCTCAGCAGTAGGTGTTTCTAATACACCACTCTGGAAACAAAATACTACAGGTTAACTATTTAGGCTCCCTAGCCTCACAACACATTACGTATTTTTGTGCCACTGGTAATAGCTGTTAATGGACCAATAAACACAATCACTGGGAAGCACCTCTAATATTCTCAGCATCTCTGTTTCAACACAATTTCATACATGTTAAATTTCTACTGCTTGAGAGCAGTCTGAGTTAACAAAACTGTACTTTTCTGCAGCCATGCCTTGCCATGCACCCATCCCAATCATGTCTGCCATCATGGGGAGTTAAGGATAGCACCCTGCGTTTTGGCTCAGGAAACACCCTGACAATGTATGCCCAGCCTCCTCTTTCATTGGTTCCCTTCTGTGAGTCTCTCATTGGGTTTTATACCTTCTATCTATCTCACTGCCTACCCCCACTAGGACAGACAACTCAGTTGTAGATCACTACCTGGCCCCGATTGCATGTTAAAAAAAAGGAAACTGTGTGAAACTCTCAAAAACATATATTTAATCTATTTACTGAATGTCTACCATATGCCAGAATACAAAAATGAACAAGAAGAGAGTAGTAGGCCTACCATCACTAAGTTCACAGCCTCTGAAGGAAGAAAGCCCTCCCCTGAAAAGTAAGCACTCAAGTAGAAGCACTCTGAGTTGTGATAAAGGCTGTGAGGGAAACAAAAGGGAATGTCACAGGGAAATGCACAGAGGCTGGGAAAAGCTTGGCATGGCTGAAGACCTGAACCCAGAGTACTGTGCTTGGAGGATAATGTACAAGGGTAAAGGGTATTGGATGTGGTTGGAAAGGTAAGCAGGGGTCAGTTCTTACAGGGCAATTCCAGGTCCAAATGGGAGTTTATAACTTCTAAGTATTGAGTTATGGCCTACCTGTTATCACCTGCGATGGTGTATAATGTCTGATACAAGGCATATATGTATACATACATCTACACACATGCACACACCTACTTAAACATACATTTATTATCACTGTCACCATAATTCTGGCTCTTTGGCCAACAAGTCTCTTCCACCATTGGCGTTCAGCACCTACTGACTGAAGACCCACTCCACAGTCCTACTAAGATCACTATCCATACCCAGTACTTTTGGCAACACTCATTTAGCCATTCCTCAATGCTCAGTCCTCCAGAGCAGGCTGTTCTGAGTTCGTTAAGTTAACAGTCAGCTGAGGCTACCCCATTGTTGATCTGACATCTTGTGGGATAAGGAGCTGGGCAGTCTTGCCCATGGAGTAGACATATTGCAAGCCTGGGCTTTGGGGGACCCCCAAACACTGTATCAGCAGCCCATAGGGCAACACATAACTACCAGGGAGCCCCCCTTAGCCTAGTAGTGTCAAGACAGCCCTATACCAATCCTCAGCCCAATTTCAGTTCCAGCTACAGCAAACAGTATTTCATGTCTCTGCAGGACATACAATAGAAGTGCTTGTAAGACTCTAGGGCTTTAGAAGTTTCCCACCTGATTGAAGTAGACAACTGGCATGCCCTCTGCTAAGGACACCAGTCCCCCTAAGAACAAACCCAGCAAATTAAGCATGAAGACACATTGCTTATTGGTTACTTTGACCCTGCTTCTAGCCTCCCCAACCTGCAAAGGCATAATCAGGCACATCCTGAAAGCAACATCTATAGCATTTACCTTTCTTATCAAGGCCTTTACTACTATTTGCAAGGAATCTTTGATATTTGCTCATGAGTTTACCAATGTCCCTCTCAGTACAGTCTTTGACACTGTTATTGCTAAGGAGCCTTGCTAATTTTTCCAGACTGAGAAAACTGCCTTGGCTATGAACTTCAGAATTGCTACTCAATGCTAGAGCACTGTCAGCCTTCCTCTTGCATGACCCCTGTGTGTATTTCTATCATTTCCTCGTGTTGTATCAAAATGAAAGCTATCTTTAGATGCCCTTGTGGTAGACAACCCATCAGATGGCTCCCAGTGAACCCGCCTCCAGCTGTTCATGCCCTTGCATGAGCCCCTCGCCTTGAGTGCTATTGACTGGGCTTTTGATTCACTTCTGAGGAAGAGACAAACTAGAGTACACCAGAAATAATGGGATATCACCCCCACATTTAGATTCTAAAAAACTGTGGCTGTCATCTGGGTGCTTGCCCACTCTCTGTCACTTACTTTAAGAAAAGTCAGCTGCCATGTTCTGAGCTGACTTATGCAGAGGCCCAAGTAGCACCAAACTGAGGGAGAATGCCAACCAACAACCAGTGAGGAAGGAAGGTAGGTCCTCAGTCCTACCACCCATGAGGAACTGAATCCTGCCACGTGCCACACGAATGTGCTGAGAAGCAGGTTATCCTCCTTTGAGCCTTCAGGTGACTCCTCAGCTCCAGCCCACAGGCTCACTGAAACCTCATGGAAGACCTTGAGCCAGACAAGGCCACCATTGTGATTAACAAGGGACTATGAGATAATAACTGTTTATGCTTTTTGTATCTTTAACTTTTATTTTGAAATGATTATAGACTCACAGGAAATTGCAAGATAGAAAAGTCTCATGTGTACTTCACCCAGTTCCTCCAAAGCTTACATCTTATATAACTATTGTACAATATCAGGAACAAAAACAAAACTAGGTACCACAGGCATGTAGAGTCCAATGCCATCTTAGCGACTTTGTACATTCATATCACATCACAGCAATCAAGATGCAGAATTTCCCTTTTACCACAAAGATTTCCTCCTGCTCCCCTGTTATAGTCAAACCCATCCGCACACCATCCCAAGCTCCTGGCCACCACTAATCTGTTCTCCATCTGTATGAATTTGTTATTTCAAGAATGCTATATGATTTAAATCATATAACCTTTGACTTTTTGAGTGTATGTATTTTTGAAGTTTTTTATTCAACATAGTGTCCTTGATATCTGTTTTTTGGTTTAAGCCAATAAGTGTTACAGTGATTTTTTTTGCAGCAATAAATAACTAATACATCTCTCGGGAGAAAAAGTACTTCCTGATTAAAGTGTGAGCTGAAAACAGATTTCCCATTGGGTACAGAAACATAAACATTTACTGACTATCTCATAAATGTCCATCATTCCACAGAAATTTACAGTAACCTCAAAATCATGTTCCTAAGATTACTTTATTCACATGATGGACGAGTCAAAGAGATTTATAATTGCATAAATATACACCGGTATTTCTCGAAATATGTTCCACCAAATAACAGTGCCATGAGAAGTATCTCCTTGAAGAATATACCCATTAAGTTAAGCATAAAGAGCAAGTTAAGACATATAGATGGTTAGGGTTGATTTCTAAGTGTACAAGAGAATCGCTTTAGGTTCTTGGGGAAAAATCAATATTCTAATATCCCTGAGCCCCACACCTAGGGATGCTGATCCCACAGTCTAAGACGACAAGACCTGGGATTTTTCCAACTTTTCATTTCTAACAGCTTTTGGGGTGAGCCTGAGGCCAGAGACCCAGGACCATACTTGGAAAGACACCATTGTTCAGCATTCCCCCATCCCTTGGATTGTACCAGTCTCAGAACACTTCCCATTTCATTCCACCCTTGATAGCTTAACTTGTTATCTCCACACTGTTCGTTGCAAAGCAGGGAACAAACGGGACTGAGAGTCACACAGACAGGAGACATAATCCTAGCTCTGCTACCTCCCACCTCCGCAACCCTGAGACAGGTACTTAAGCTATCTCAACCTCAGTCGCCCATGCGTGCATTTCTCACAGTTGGTGTGAGGCTTCCAGAACACTGTATAAGTTATGCGGGTGCATGCATGATAGGAACACTATAAATCCTGGCTGCTTTTTGGTACCACTCCCTTCCTTCCTCCCACTTAATTATCTGGAAGCCTGGCTGCTACATCTTTTGGTTCCCCAGCAGAGCTGTCTCTCTCTTCTCGGCTGCTAGTGGTCCCCTGCTCTGCCATTGTGTCTGGGACACTGAAAGCCAGAACACACTCTGTTACTGCTTTTACCACTGCACTCCTGCAGCAGCGACACGGCACGACATTCCTCCATATAAATCGTTGTTTGTGGGTCAACTGCCAATAAAAATACCCACAGGAAGTGTCTAGAGTCTGATTTTATTTTCTAATACATTTTTCCCCTTTGTAAAAGACACCATTATTAAAACGTTTTTAACAATTTCTGTGACCAGTTACTTCTTTACAAGAGTCTCTGGTTGGTAATGAAAGAATGAACATTAAAATGCTTTTACATAAATGGCTGGTTGAAAAATAGGAATTGTTGCGTTAAGAAAAACAGTTATTTAATTGTGAGCATTTATGGTGCTGTTAAGGTATCAGAACCCCACCGCTTGCTTTCCTAACACTGCATTTGTGAATCAAGCTGGCGCTGGTTTTCTTCCATTTTCAACGTTTCGTTTCCCGGGCAATTGGAAAACAGCAGGCCCGTTTGGGGATAAACATTAAAATACAAATCCTTCAGCTCTAGTGATTTTGCAAAGCAGCCACACAAAGCACTTGGAGTTTTAAGTATATTTTTAAAAACACATAGAGCTTGGAGACCGCTGCGCCATAATATCTTACCCTGACTAGGTTGCTGATTTGTGGCAAAGCATTTAATGTCAGTGTTTTTATTATTTAACATAAAATTCAGCAATGGACCTGGCCCCGATTCAGAAGGAGGGAACACTGACAGGCTCCTGTCTTGTGGATGTGCTGGTTCCCTTTAACGGAGAACCTGGTTTGTAAAACGCAAAGACTTGCCACTTGCAAGGGCTTCTATGGGACTTTCTTTTATGAAAGACAGTTGTTAACAGCTATTCCCATCATTGTGCTTATTACCTTTGCAAATATAGTTATGGCCAAGTATGCTAATGAGCAGAACTCATATATGTTTGCAGTTTACAAAAGGTTTTCCCTTCATGCATTGGCTCAGTCCTCACAACAGCTCAGTAGGGACGGAGGCTGCTGCTTCCATTACTTAGACATGGAAGCTGGGGCTCAGATGAGTTAAGCTACCTGTGCAGAGCTCCACATTGGCAGAAACAGAGCTTGAAGTCAGGTGCCTGACCCAGGTAGAGTAGTCAGCTTATCTTATTTAGTAAATGTTTCTCCAGAAGTCTGGCCGTTTACTTATTTGGGAGTGTGCAGGTGGTTTTAAATGTTCAAACACGCATTTCTGCCACTGAACTCCTGCATACCCGTCAAAGCCCCATTCCTTCTCTGTGTATCTTTCCCCAGTTCTGCTATGCGGGACCTTCCACTTCCATTTGTTCAACAAATAGTACTTTTGTGCTGGGCATTGCGCTAAGCATTGGGGAGTGAGTGGTAAGAAGGGCAGACATGGTCTTGGATCTCAGGAAGTTATGGTCAAGTGGGAGGGGACAGGCCTTAAACCTAAAATTGCAGAAATAATTGTTCAGACTATAATGATGACAAAGGCTACAGTGTATAAGAACAGGGAGTTTTGAGGAGGTGCAATCAGACTCCTGAGATAGGTGGAGAGAGAGGAGAGAGGACAGAGCTGGTGGGAGGGTGTGGTTAAAGAGCCAAAGGTGGATTTCCCTGAGAAAATCGTGTGGATTAGAGCTAGTGGTGTTTGTGTTCTCTCCCCCTTATTCTACATGGGCTTTGATGACAGGAACCAAATTTTATCAAGATTTCTTTCACCTCTGAGCTTAGAGTAAAGGCTCGAGAATATCTGTCCTTCTGTTATGCCCGCTGAACCAGGGAGGAGTCAAATACCTTGTCTCCAAACCCGAAGGTGGAAGCTGGATGACACCAAGTTTCCTGGTATCCTAGGGAGATTAAATAATCCCCCAAATTTCTTGTTAGTATTCCATCCCTGCCTCTAGTAGTATCACTATCACCATTAATAATCTTATTTCATTAGTTATATATGCTATATACGTGTTTAACATGTCTAGCATGTTCATTCATCATCTCCTTATGTCATTTAAATGGTGTTAATCATTTAAATAGTATTAATTATTATATTAATTAGATTATTAATATTTATAGAGCATTCACTTTGTACTGCACCCTCTTCTAAGCCCTTCATAAGTATTTCCTATTTTAATCTTCACAGTATTCTGAGGATAGAATTATTATTCCTATACTTTACAGATGAGGAGACTGACACAGCAAAAGGTTAAGTAACTTGTTCAAAGACCTAATAAAGATGTTGGCATGATTTAAACTAGACGGTCCTCATGTGAAGCCTGCAAACTGCATCACTTCTAAAGTGCATTTTCCCATGATTTATCTAGTCTGGAGCCTACCTAGTCCAGTGATCTTCCTTATTCAATACTGGACTGCTGCCAAATTTTACCACTTCATCTAAAAAAAAGTCACTCTGTAGATATACCATGAGTCAGTGCATTCCAACATCATAACCTCAAATAACTATTTTTTCAATAGAAGTTGGCATTTTCCTGGGATCTATAGATAAGGGATCACAATAGCTATATATTTATCATATCTCACCAGATAAGCATTTGGACTAAGTGGCTCATTAACAGAATGGTTGACCAGTTGGCTGTTTGATTAAATAGCTTTCATAGACAACCAGAGGGTTTGAGATGTTTCGATCGGTCAGCCTGTCCCAGGGAATTCAGAGCTTTTCTCATATAACTACAATCTTCAGCAATTCTCGATAAGCACAAAGTGAAATTTCCATTTTCTTTTCACTTCCATTGATTTTTCCCTTGAGATTAGAGAAGCCCTATGCAGTTAGACCAGAATCTTTGCATCCAGGTCAGCTGCTTCCCATGATGGCACCTGTGTCTGTTTTCTAATGGATTCAAGGCCCTGCAGATGGGAAGATCACACAGACTTGCGGTGCACCCCTTTTCTTTTATACAAGTGAGTATCCCTGACTCATTCAGTACTAAATTTTCCAGGACAAGAAATATTAAGACAAAAAAAAAAATTTGATCCATTCATTCCTTCATCCCCTTGGAGGACTATAAGTGCTCATTCCTTTTACTATCACTTAAAATTAACAGACTCCTTTAATTTTCACTTTATTCACATGCATATCAAATTCTAATAGCAGTTAATCTGAAAATAGCTCTTGCTCAGACTTTCTTTTTATAGGCTTTTCCTAGTTTCCTTCTTTTCTGCTATTCAACTCGTCATCTTCAGAGCATCCTGCTTCTCAAGCTAGGAATGCTAGCTGGATGTCAAGAGTTTGAAGCTCTAGTTTGGGTTCCAATCATAAGCCAGTTATATGATTACATCTCCTCCCAAGTCCTCACCTTTTTCGCCTGTAAAATGAGGCATGAGTGGGTGACTGGATCACCCTAAAGGACCTTGTTAGATGTAATATTTTCTTCTGTTCATATTTCTCTGATTTTAGTTAAGCACTAGAGTTACTTAAGGTCAGAATAGGTGGAGGGACACCTGGAGATAAAGTGGCTTGATATTTTCTTTTGTGACCAAATTGCAGTGAAAGGCATAGAGAGATAGAGGGGGAGAGATTATCATTCCTATCTCACAAAGACAATGTCTGACAAAAAATATCTTTCTTCCCTCTGGGATCTCTTAAATGAAAGAGCCTGGTGGCAAGGATAAACTTGGAACTCAACTTTTGCCATGCCCACACTTGACCCGATTGGTGTGTCTTTTTTTCCAAGTGACTATCAACCAAGAACAGATGGAGGCAGAATTATATATGTCTCTGGATCTGAGTGTTTCTTCTTGATATTAATCACTTGTCACTAGACTTGTCCCTGAGCCCAGAGCTGGCACTGACAATAGTATGATAAACTAAAAGGACTAGTTTCATTTATTTAATATTTTTAAAACTTTACATGTGTCCTGGCACAGCTATAATTCCTGTAGAATTGAAAGCTACCCTTCACACACACCCCAGAGATTCCTGGGCTGTGAACTCTGACAGGCTTCTCCTTTCCTTCCATTTTTGACTCTTCAAAAGACCTACCCTGGAGCTCAGGCCAGAACAGCACATCCAAATGGACACCGATATCTACACTTTATGCTGCAACCACAAGCACCTACTAGAGCAGTTGGAGCCTTCTTTCAAACCCTTCCCAGGAATCAGAACCACGACAGCAAGTCTGGCTTTGGAGGTGACAGCTGAAGTCCCATTACAACTAGTCTACATCCCCAGTTAATGTTCGTGACAAGTCCTGAATTTTAAGTTGTTGAAGTTTTTAATTAAATATTGAAGAATTTTTGTGGTACAACATGACAGCCTGTTGCCAAATAATTTACACACTCGTGTTATATTATTTTAAGCACTTTTCCTAGTATGCAAAATCCTCTGAGGCATGCCACTAACCAAAAGTAGTAGGTTTTGCCATAAATTAAATTTTAAGAGAAGATACTTACAATTTTAGTTAGCAATTCTTCTCTTAAAGGATTCCAGAGAGAAATCTTTCCTTAGCATATTTATTAACATTTAGCAGTTCAGCATGTTTGAGAAATTTCTCTTTATATAAACATTTACTGAGCTATTAAACACATTTTAATGCACTATCTTATTTAATCTTTATAAAAATTCCATAGCACCGTCATTTCTACTACCTTTGAAGAGGTGAGAAAATTGAGGCCCAATTAACATAGCAATTTGTACAAGGTCATAGATAGAGAAACTGACAAAGCCAGGGTCCTCAAAACTCTAGCCCTTTGCTTCTTTCCAGACTGATTGATACTTTTAAATGTTATCACTTTGAGGCTTTTTGTTTGGTTGGTTGGTTGGTCAGTTTTGCTCTATACTCAGATTTTCTCCTGAGGCTTAAAGGAAGGACCAATGACTTCACAAATTTCCCTCCAGTCCTATGATCCTCTGATACTAACTCTCTCCCTCCTTCTCTTCCTTCTGCACTTACTGAATATTTATTATGTGCTACCTAACAAGTACAAAAAAATGGAAAGACACTGCACTGACCTTGGAGTACATTACAATATGCTTTTCCAGTGCTATGAGAGTCTCTGGCATTTATCCATGTACCCATTCACTCATAAACTGAGCAAATATTTATTAAGCATCTACTAACGCGTTATGCTAAACCCTGAAGATTCAGCAAGTGACTCAAACTTTGTCCCTGAACTCATTGAGCTTATGCTCTGGTCTCTCCATCTGGGTCTCTCCTTGTTTTCTCTTTCCTATCCACATGTTCATCCTATCAGGGTTCTGCTGAGTCACGATTGGCAGGCTCATGAGTTTAGGAAGCATATTTTTAAGTTGGAGTTGAGGTTATGAGATGTTCGGCTGGCTATTCATTTCCACTCATTTGATAGTACCTACAGAAACATGGTACCAAAAGGTATTTTCTTTTATTCTCTTTCTTTCATGTTCATTTTTATTTAACCTTCTGTAGAGGCAGTTTACACCTTCGCTGACTCATTCATAAGCTCTTTGAGTCACTTCATGCTGACACTACACACAGTTTAGGTTATAAAAATACTCATGGAATAAAGTCCAAATCCATTTCTTTGTTCCTTGTTGTTCCTATGTGTCTATAAACATGGGGTAGCAGTGCAAGTCTTGTAACAGGCTAGCTAGCAAATATGAATGATACATACATCCCAAGCAAGCTCCCCACCTCTGGCAGCAGATATTACTAGAGAAGGCTAACCTTCTGTAGACAAATGTAGATGTTTCCCTTTGTCCAGTATACACACCTCCACGGTGCATTTATCTCACATACTGTGATCATTCCTTTGTCTCTCTGTCCTCCAGGCAGTCACTCCTTGAAAGGTGGGGTGAACCTTATCAGTTCCAACTCACTGGGGTCTAGCCTGCTACCTAGCACAAGTGGAAAGATTTAAACATGCCCATCAACTCTTAGTGGGGATAGAAGGAAACTGATTTCATATTAACTTAAAAAACTACATGTAGGATCAGATTCACTGGAGAATTCATTTCCACAATTTGAAGCAGAATTCTCTAAAAAACATTCTGGAAAACATTAAACATTTAATTTTTCTCTTGTCATTTTCTAAATCAGGAAACTACCTGGGAGGCACATGATAGGATAAAAAAATTAAGTAATGAAAATCCATCACTCATTTTGTATAATCAGCACTCTGTCATGTGCAACCTAATCAAAAGGACTGTGTGTTTCCTATGTTTCTCCCTCTATGACCACTCACAATGGGAGTCTTTTCTAGCTCAGGTACTAAACACGTATGATGCAGAATCTGGAATATGGAGAGAAGGGGAGGCCCAGAAAGAGAAGAGACAAGGAGGAAGGACTAAGCCAAAGCAACTAGGTTGATCTACATAATGAACAGCAAGGCTACAGGGGGAGCAAAATAAGCAGCCTGGGCTGGGACGGAGAATTTAGAGGATCACCCTGTGAAGGCTCTGGGAACAGCTGTGGGATGAGGGACTTGGAATGGGCAGTGGAAGCAATGAGAAATAAGATATGACATGGGCATTCCTTCATTTTTAAGAGAGATGTGAGTAAAAACAATTTTTTCTAAATTTGTGGTTATTTAGCTGTAGTTCTTTAAATATGACTCCTTGAAGAAAAAAAACACTCAGGCCATCAGATACTTAGCAATTATTTGTATCATTTAATTCCAAAATGTTGGCTTTGCCCTCATGGATGCTTTACAAAAACACTCAAGAGATAAGTCAAAATAGTGTCTGTGTTTAATTTCGGTCAAGGGCAATGTCTAAGAGTAAGATAAATTTCCATTTTTCAACTTAATCCGAGAATGTTTTAGTATTCCTTACAGACGGCACTCTGGGAAGCTGACTCTGTTCTACCCTTTAACCTGACTTTGCTAAGGTGGGAGGAATCTGGGATTTAGGGAGATTTGTGCTGTTTACTCTAGAACAGCATTTCCCAAATTCCCCAAGTCCTGAATCCCTTTGAGAATCCAATGGTAAATTCCTCAGAAAAATAAGTGCTCATGAGAAAATACACACAAAATTGTGTTTACACTTTGAATAGACTCATGGATATCCTGAAGGCTCTCCATGGATCTTCTGTGTATCTGTCCATGGATCTGAGTTATCAGGGGTGATTACATGGACCCAGTAGGGGCAGTTATAACCTACGGTTTCTAGATTTGCCTACCAAGTCTAATCATCTTACGTCCTGTCTCAAATAAGCAACATCTATAGCCCAAGTAACTCGGCAAATCTGGAGTTGTGCTTAACCCCAATGTGACTCTGTTATTTAGAAATCCCAAATCTGATCCTTCACTTGTGACTGGAGACCACAGAATCACTCAGTAGGTAAACAAGGACAAATGTTAGTCTTTATCATTTCTGAAATGATTCAAAGTCACTGTCCTGCCTTGGGCATCTACAGTTTGGAGTGGCAGGTTTGTGATAAACAGTTGAGGTCTTTAGGTAAGAAGGGTCGGCCGTGAAGGAAGAGGTGGGTAGAGGAGGTTGGAGATAGCAGGTTTCTTCAAATTTCCTGGACAAAAGCCCTTGAGGGTACTTGTGCCACTACACTGTGTCCTCTCTGTAATTGATGAGTGGTTTTCAAAGCCATCCCTGGCTAAAGCATTTTGCAGTAATCTCCTCAGGCAGTACTTACTTGCTGCCAATAACTCCCATAATTCAGACTGCCCACCTGAATCATCCCACAAGGAGTGTAAGTAAAGACTCCTTCCTCCCCTGCACCTCCCCCACTCACTCACCTGTCTCTCTCTCAGGAGCAGGCCAGCACTATTGAAGGCCAGCTAAATTCATCTCCATATCTGACTGCCTAATGAAATGGTAAAATTGCTCAATCCTTCCCAAGAAACTTGCAATGATCAAATAACAATTCCAACCAGATGTCAATTTCTCATATCTTTCTACCTCCCTCTAGTCATAAAATATTGTACACTTAAGAATTATATGATGCAGCTGTTTTTTCCTTAACTGACACATGAGTCTTTCTTTTCCAACAAGATGTGAGGAAAAAATTCTTAACACTTAATGCACAAACAGCACTTAATACACTATTAGGCCAGAATAAGACCTCACTGTTATGTTATATAATTATATTTACAAAATATAATAATAAAATATCTGAGTAAGAAACAAAAGTATGTATGTCTCTGTTATGCACAGAATACTGGACCATAGCTAAGGGCTGGGTTTTCTTCTTAGGAGACAGAAACTGGAAGTAAAATGTCAACCTCAAGTGAAAATATCCCAATCCTTTTTACAAAAACAAACAGAAGAGGGAAAAGAAACCATGTGAGAGAGAACAAAAACAAAGATATCACTTTCCAAAATAAAGACTATTCAGAACATAATCGATGCAACTGAAATTTGTTTTCAACTTTTATATGTAAAGTCAGAAGGCAGTTAAAATCATCAAGGGTAACTTCTTCCATCTTAACCCTGCCATGACTACGTGCGAGAGTTAGGGCCCAGCATCTGTGAACACTTTAGCCCTTTCAAGTTGAGAGAAATGTGTTCCCTTTGCTCCTGCCTTCAAGGGAACACCATCCAGAGTGTATTGTGACAAACTAAAGGAGGAAACCACAAACAGGATCTGGCAGGGGCCATCGTCACCCTGTGTATTGCCCCATTCCTCCTTGGAGAACCCCTCCCTCTGGGGCGAAGCAGAACCTGTGTGTCCCTCTAGACACTGCAAGTTCCTGACCCTTGTTTTACAAGCCTGACTTTCATTTAGGTCCAAGCCAGTGACGTGGGCTTTGTCAATTGATGCCTGAACTCTGGAGTCTGGATTTAACGTGGCAAAGGTCCTAGAGACAAGTCCCTGGCCATGGAAGCCGTGGTAAAAGACTAATTATCTGGGAGCAGCAGCTGTGCTGACGGTGGGGTAGCACGTGGAGCATCAGCCATGGCAGCGATGCAACCCACAATGCCCAGCACGTCATGGAGGTGGCCACACTGTCCACAGGGGTCATCTTCACAGGCGATCTGGAGCTCTGTTCTGACTCAACAGCCTTCCTGCCTGGATCTCTTGCATCCATCCTCTTGGGCAATGCACGGTCTTCCTCGTTTTCTTTAGAGGGTTATTAAATCAAGTTGTTCAGCTGATAGAGCACTGTGACTGTACCTTGTGTCTCTTTGCATCATTAAGAAATAATTCTTTTAATAATTAAAAATAGCCCTCACCAGTGTGTCTCAGTTAGTTGGAGCATCGTCACATGAACCAAATGGTCGCGGGTTTGATTCCTGGTCAGGGCACATGCCCAGGTTGCAGGTTTGAGCCCCAGTCAGGACACAAACAAGGTAACCAAATGAGAAGGCAACCAATAAAACCAATTTTATGTCAATATTTCTCTTTCTCTCTCCCCTTCCCCACCCTTCCTCTCTCTCCAAAAAAGCAATGAAAAAAAAATGTCTTCTGTTGAGGAAAAAAATACAACTAAAAATAATTTCAAACCTACATAAAATTACAAGAGTAGTTCAAAGAATTTCTGGACCCCCTTCAGCCACTTTCCTAATGTCAATATTATTCCACATTGCTTTAGTCTACTCTCTCTGTAACTTTTCTAGAATGTCCAACAGTAAATTGTAAACATAATATCTTCTCCCCAACCTATTATTGTACATTTACTGAAAAGAAATTCTTATATAATCACAGTCCAATTTTCAAAATTTTATACAGATACAATACTATAATCTAATCTGCAGACTTTATTCAGAAGTTTCCAATCGTCCCAATAACATTCTTTGTAGCAAAAGGGAACTGAAGATTATTCTGGAGTGATTTAGTACATTTTAAATAAATTCATCCCCTGCCTAAATCAGTTAGAGCTACTTTCTGTTACTTGGGACAAATAAGCCAAATTGACTTAAACACACACACAGGGGCAGAGGGAAGCAGGGGCCCTGGCGTGCTGGGCTGGCAAGCTGTCAGACTATTCTCAGCTGAGCTCTGGAGCCCATCTACAAGAATGAAAACCATAGGGATTGCTTAGGAAGTTGCAAATGCTAGGAATTTCTTATAGTCATCCGTAGGGTCCAATAAGAAGGAGTCATAAGGAAGATGGTCTTTTCCTATCTCTAGACACGGCCAAGTCTGGAAGTGACACCTGGGATTCTCACACCCATTTTGTGACCACAGAAGGACAAGTTGGAAGACAAGGACAAGCCTTTGAGGATGGCATGGCGGAGATGTGCAAACGATGGATCCTTCAGAATATGGCCAAGCCATCCATCCCACTTCTGGACTTTCAGCTTCATGAGATACACTTTCTTACTATTTAAGCCAGTTTCTGTCACAGTTTTCTATCATATGCAGCTGAAAACACCCCAAAGATAAATATACCCAGTTAAATGACTCCAGCTCTGTGCTGACAGTTTGTTAGATGGGTTAGATGTTCTCATAAATATAAAACTAAAGGAGGTGTCATTATCCGCCACTATATCATAAAACCAGTTTCTTAGATGCTCTCACATGGTGTTTCCTTCTTTCAAGTATCAGAGAGATGAAATAAAATATTTAAACGACCAACAATATTTAAAATACCACTCATGAAAATAAGAACACGAAGAAGGCTCTTTAAAGGAGCATCTCAGCATTCTTATATAAAATTGATAAAACAGCCCATCAGGATTTAAGACTTAATAGTACTCAGTAAGTTAATAATGCTAAGTAAGTCCTTTGCATAGATTAATTTATTAATCTACACAATAGGCTATGTAACATTGTAAAGCAGTCCCATTTTGTAGATGAGGAACCCGGATTAGAGAGAGTTCCCAGGTTCATCAAGGTCACAGCAATCGTCAAGGACAGAATCCAGGCTCAAACCAAGGTAGTCCTGCTCCACAGCTGGAGTTCTACCTTTTGAATAATTAGGCCAAAGTGATGACCTCAAAGTTCCCCCTCAAGGGAAAACTAATTTAACAAGTCAAGTTGGACTGAAAAATAGGTCCGTGTGTTGAGCAAGAAGTGAGGTAAGAATATTATTTCTAAACTCCAGGTGAAATGTCCTCAAAGAGATTGGAGTGCGGGTTAGTTTGGAAGAAGGGGGTGACACAGCTGCCCCAGCACCGACTCCCTGTGCTACTCCAGGGCAGCCATCACCACCCAATCAGATGAAAGCAGCCTGCCCTCAGGGACCATAAGGAGAATTGCTACATTTTCAAAGGAACTGTTATATTTAACAAAAATCTCTCACAGAGCAGCTAGGGCTCATTTTCCAGAAAAAAAAAAACCCAAGACACTTGCTCAATTATATCTCTGACCCACTCTCTGTGCTTCAGAGGATAAGATAGGCTTGTGAGCTGCTCAAAGGTGGGAAATGCCTGCTTATCTTAATAAAGTTTATGACCTCTCTCAGCTCTGCAGGGGCCCCTAGCCCCACACTATCTACTGCTGGCAGCCTGATACAGCATCTCACAGAGGAGCACAGAGGGATATTTCTATCACTGAGGCCCCACCTCTTAACACATCACTTCACCGAGTTTTACACATTTTGACTCTGAAAAGGAAGAGTATACGGTAGTGAGGGTTGGGGTCCAAGGGCATTTGTTCCCTACTTGAACGTTTGTCTTCCATCCGATAGCTGTAGTATGTAGACATTCTCTCTCCAACTTAGTTCTAAATAATTAACTAACTTGCCTTCCCAGGATTACTTGATAGTGACCCATTTCCATAGTTAGCCAATCAGTGTCTGGGAAGACAATGCTTTGTGATCCACTTACCCTCTGCCAGGCATAGAGCATAGAGCTTGCAATACATTGTATCCATTAATCCCTCCTAACAAAACACTGATATGGGTACTGTCAGCCTCAGATAACAAATGCGGAAACCAAGGCTCTGAGAGGTTAAGTATCCTCCCCATGTTCCCACAGCTCGGGAGTATTTAGCACCAGGAATGCCAATGTGGACCCAAGACCCTCCTGATCCATCAACATGCCACTTCATCTGCTTAATATCATTGACCAGAAGAGAATAATAATCCAAGCAGTCACTCTTCTGTAATTAACCTCCTTTCCAGGAGGATCCAACATGAGGGAAAGAAGCATGGTACTGTGGGGGTTCGGGAGAAATGTAAAGCAGAAAATGGGTTTAGGGCATTAACCAACTTTCCGCATGGACTTCCTTCCTGCGGGAACATCCCCTCTGGGTGTTCAGGACTCCTGTACTCCCGACTCCCCTCCAGCCTCAGTTTTGCTCCCTCTCAATTTCCATCTCTGCTTCCCCCTCCTCTCCTCACCCTGAACTCTGCTGTCCACCCTCTTTTCTCTGGAAATTCCTTCTCGAGGTGATCTCATCCTCTTCAATGGCCTAAAATAACATTTTTGTACTGATGACTCACAAATCTCTATCTCCAGCTCTTAACACTCCCCTGGGCTCTAGATTTATACATCCAACTGCCTACTTGACATCGCCTCTGAGCTGTCTAATAGACATCTCAAATTTAGGATGTCCAAAATAAACTTTTGGATTTACCCCCAGCTGTCTTCCTTATCACAATTAATGGTACTAGCACTAAGTGCCTTCAGCCAAAAAACATTTCTCTCACTTTACCTCACTTCTCCCAAACAATCCATCTGCAAATCTTGCCAACTCTTATCTCCAAAATATTTTCACGATCCCGTCACTTGTCGCCATCTTCATTGTGACAGCCCTAATCCAAGTGCCCGCTACCTCCCACCTAGGCTGTGATGGGCTCTCTGCACTCTTTCCCTGCCAGAGGGCCCTCTCCACACAGCAGCCAGCCAGAGGGATCTTTCTAACGCATGAAACAGATGAAATCCATCTATTGCCTAAAAGCTTCCCATGGTCCCATTGGGCTGAAACACGAACTCAGCATGACCAACAAAGCTCTACCTGACACATCTTCTGCCAGCTTCTCAGGTGGACCACACACCTCTCCCCTTACTATCCTCCTGCTTTCTTGGCCTCCTTTCTATCCTTTCAACACACTCATTGATGACACTGGTCTTTGAACCTGCTGCTCCTTCTGCATAGTTTTCTTTCCACAGATCCTCTGTGGTTACCCTCTTCCCCTCATCTGAGTCCCAGCTCTCATGTCACCACCCGAGAATGACTTTCATTGGCCATTTGAGCTAAAACATCTTTCTCCATTCCTTCCACCAAGTTCTACTACTTCCCATCATCACATTTTATCATTTTCAAAGCACTTACATTATGAGATAAAGTGTGATTTTATTTTCACCACTGGTTGTCTGTCTCTGGCCCCTAGAATGTAAGCTACAAGAGGAGAACCCTGTCCAAAAGAAAGTGTCTCAGTCTGTTAACAGCTGAGCTGTCTGGTGCAAGAAGGGAGGTCAAGCTACCACAGAGACTGTGAAAACTATTCCACCATGGTATCACCTCATGACTGAGTGATTTATTCACTCCTAGTAACCAAGAAACACTCAGAGTAAAATACTGGTTTCTAGGATCCCTTAACTCAAGAAATGGCATATTCTGGGTAGAGTACATAGATATTCTAGCCACTTAAGTGTACTCCCAATTTTAAATGAACAAGTCAACACTTTTATCCATAATTTCTTTTTTATTTATTTATTTATTTATTTATTT
>VMDR010004812.1:0-56668 GCA_007922815.1 Macrotus californicus
TCAGCCCCCAACACCAAGTCTCTCTGCCATCCTCATACTGGCTGCTGGTTTCTTAAACAAAGTCAGCATAGGAGGTTGGTTTTGTTTTGTTTTTTTGTAAAAAGTTTATTTTAAAAGGTGTTGTTTTTTTTTTGAGACTATTAACTCCTCTTTAAAATTAGCCTCCCCCATCAGGGAACATTTTCACAAAGGAAACAATCTGAAGTTTAAATCTATATAAAAGTCACACCTGGCTCATCCAGCTTTCTTGCCATAACTGAGATGCAAATTTACTCTCCGAGAGGTCTGTGGTTTTCCCATTACCTAAAATTAGATAAGACTCTGGCCAACTTATCCGGCACCACCTTCCAACATTCCTCATCACACACTTACAGACTTTAAAGTAGGTGCACTCGGGAAGCAGCGGCTTCTGAGCAGCTGTGACACTTGGGGGAGAGTTGAGGCACCACAAAGACCCCCGAGCCCCACAAAGACTGCCGGAATTGCACATGAGCAAAAGAACCTCCACGTCTGTGAATACCTACCTGACACAATAAAGCAGACTAAGTTAAGTTTTAAATTGAAATCACATTCAGAGTCTTTGGCTGCTCTTAGATTTCTCCTCAGACACACACAGCATGGGAACACTGGCCCTCCTCCTAGCCCCTCACCGATAGGTGCCACAGACCGTCTAAGTCCGACCAAGCCTCAGCGGGCCTGGGCGCTCGGCATTGATCTGGAAGCACCGCTCACGGAGGGACACAATGCACTGCTTCTGATCATCATGATTTAAAAAATACAGACTCCCAACGTCAAATGGAGAGGGAGGGGATTATAAATTTTTCTTAATAAGTAACATTTTACACCCAGCTGTCTTCAAAAAATATCCCAGAAATCATAGTTTCTGCCAATTTCCTGATACTACCCTTAATGTAGGGAGGAACATTAGGACACTAAGTTTTAAGAGTGTTAAATTACATTATACTAAGTTGGTTAGGGTCTTACAGACTAAGGGTGGAGAGGAAAAGGAAAGACCCGCCGTCTGGGTACAGGGAGTGGGGGTACAAGCCAGCTGGCAGCTGTGGGAGGTGGACAGGAGGGCCAAAGCTGGCCTGCACCTGATACTCTGGTTCAGGCCTGGCCCTGACCCCTGGTGGGCAAGAGCCAACCTCTGCTGCTGAGGAATGACTGTTAATTGTATTACAGGGGGCCGTGGTGAGGCCATGTTACAAAGTACGAGGGGGATCTGTCAGATACACACTCAAATACTTACAAATGACACTCCATAAGGGCTGACTCTGCAGCCAAACCGGAGACAGAGAGGCAGGTGAGACAAGGCAGGGCTGAGGAAACAGGGGTAGTCACGGAAGCTGGGGGACAAGCACATGGGACCTTCCTCATCACGGTCCTCATCACTCAAACAGCATTCACTAGGCCAGCGACTGGAACCTTCTTCAGCTCGTGGTGCACGGAAACTAATTACGAAAATTTTGCGGCTCACCGAAAAATACATTTTTTGCCGACCTAACAAAAAATTAGGTATAATTTTGAGTCATTTACACCAGAGGCTATTGTTGCATTGGCTGTTGTCACTTTTTTCTGTGACCGTCGAAGGGAAAAGAGGTCAGTGCCCCTGACTGAATAGTCAGGTACCGCCTGCTTTAAAAATCCTTGAGGCACACCAGTTGAGAATTGCTGCGCTAGTCTCCTCTTGCTCCTACTGGATATGTTTGAATATTTCATAATAAAAAGTTTTTGAAAAGTTAATCTTTTCTCTTTACACGGGTACTTAAGAGTCAAACTCATAGAGAAAAAAGTAGATGGTGGTGGCCAGGGGCTGGGGGGAGGGGCGGGGGAGTTCACGTTTGTTTAAGTATACAAAGTTTCGGTTTTAAAGATGAAAGACTCCTGGAGATGGAGGTGGTGAGGGCTGTACAACAGTTTCGATGCACTTAATGCCACTGAACTGGACACTGGACAATGGTGAAGATGGTCGATTTTACCACAATATAAAAATTGAGAAGGAAAAAAAGTTAACCTTTACTTATTATACCAACCAGTTCTAAAAAAGTAAAACTAGCCTTAAAATGGTATCCCTAATTTTTCACCCAAACTGGCCTCTTTATTACCCAAAAATGTAGGAAGAAAGAGGGAGGGGGTTTCCTGTGCTCTCACCGCGGGCTCGTCATTCAGCGTCTGCAGCATCCAGTTTTCCAGTGCCTGGAAGTCCCGGGGACCTTGGTACTTCACAGCTTCTTGGCCAGGCCTGAAAAGCTTCAAGCTGAAAGGGTACAAAATGATCAGACAGAGCAGATTTTTAAAGCACTTCCGACTGCTCTGAGTAAAGAGCGCTGTCTTATCGGGGAGCAAACTTGTTCAGTGAAGGGGTCAGAAAATGAGCTATCAATGGAAGACAGCCAGGCGTGTATCTGCCACTCTCTGATAAAACTTGCAGAAGAAAAAGATAATACATTCACTTAATCCTAAACTTTTAAACGTTTTGCATTTTCTTCAAGAAAAATAAAGCTGAGATGAACTCGTCAAGCCAAACGCTGTGAATTCAACGCCAAGCGGCAGGCATTCAGCGGTGTGGAACTCTCGAGCTTCTCCCCGCTAGGCATCTCACATCCTTCCCAGGCTCTAGCAGTTTTTATATTCTGCTCTTTCTTTCACTTTAAAAGCCAGAACTGCAATAGAAACGGCACTGCTCCGCAGTGAGTGTGTTTCCAGGCTACCATGTCAGCTCTTCTGCTCTAACGAAGCATGAATATCCAGGCATTACGAGAATCCAAGGCTCCAACCATAAGAACAGCCTCGACACCGGCTGATCCAGTCTATCCATTTCCCCACAGAGAAGGAATCTTATATTTCTACACATATTAGCCTCCGACAATAACTGCAGGCAGAATACGAAGCACTTCTTTACATGTGAGCAAAAGACATTGCCGGAGGCTGAAATTAATACATCCAAATCATGTATCATGCCACTGGTAATGGAAAAACATGCTTCTGACAAAATTTAGTTAAAGGTGTCAAGGAATGGGGGTGGTGGGGATTAATTCTTCCGTTGACAAAATTAAGAGGAGGTGTCAAGGATGGAGGAATATGGCTACTGACAGAAAAAAACAGACTAGCTTTTTCTTGCAAGCCTATTCATCCAAAACACCCCTAACACTCGTACAAGCACGTACATGGTGCTGGTTAGCAAATGCCCAACATGCAGTGTCAAAATGTAAAAAGTCGGACGTGCGGAAACCAGAACTATGGGTCAGATTAGCTACCTCCCCAAATGCCTTCCAATGAAGTTTCACAGCTATGTGAGAAACCCAACACACTGGTTGGAGTAGGTATTTAAATTAAAACGGGCTTCCTGGCCTCATCCAGAAGCTAAGAGTCTGTGATGCCTTAGGTGACTTTACTAATGTGCCTCCGATAAAGAATATACTGGGTCTGTCCAGGAGGTATCCAGCTATGTAATATGAAAAAGAGAGACATTATTGAAGATACAAGAAACATTGTACACAGGACAATGATGCCTCAGTCCCCTTTAAAGTGGGCACCTTGGGACCTCACACAGTTTTCTCAATCGCCATCAGCTGCCTCATTGTATTTTCCTGCATTTTATTGATGGTCTGAAATCTCTTCCCTTTCAAAGGTGGTTTCAGTTTTGGGAAAGCCAGAAGTCATAGGGCACCAAATCTGGGCTGTAGGGGGGCTGAGTCACCCAGGTGATTTGATGTTTCACCAAAAACTCTGTACGAGATGTGATACATGAGCAGGCACCTTGTTGTGATGAAGCTGCCAATCACCATTTGCCCACAGCTACAGCCTTCTGGAATCATCTGAATAGTTTCCCCAGAGAAACGTTCAAGCTCTACGCAAAATCTGATGCAGATTTGTTGCTCCACTCACTCAGTCATTTTGAATGCAATGGCCACACAGTGCACATGCTCACTCAATGGCGTCCACCACCCTCACTGATTAGTACAGTGAAGTCGTCATTGTTCACACATGCTCATTCCAGTCCACTCTCCTTGGCTGCCAGGTTACATCAATGTCACACAAACTATTCTTGTTATATTAACAATGGCTGGACTTTTTCCAGACAGAGCTCATATGTGCTGCTTCCTCAGCAGCTTATACTTTTATAAGCATAACAAAAGGCTAAAACCTAACTAGATTTGGCCAGTGTGCCTGGGACTTCCTGAAGTTTAACATTTTAAGCTACTCCAAAGTATGATCTCACCATGATGGATGCCCACCCCCACCCCTGGGACTGCATGAAACTCTGGAAGTCTGTGCTTTGCCCAGAGAACTGGAAGATGCTTACTGTCCTTCTCCACCCCTCTCTATCTTCCAAGCATCTCCCTCCACCAAAGAGCTTCAGGATCCTCAAAATATCAGGCGTTGTCAAACTCATTCCCCAGTTCTTTGCTAACTTTAAAAATCAGTAAAACCTAACCTGGGATATTTTTGTAATTTGGTGTGCTTTTATCAAAACAAAATAAACAATTTTAAAAAAACCTCTTCTTGTTGGATTGAAAATCTTTCTGTCTGCCCACGTTTGAGATTCTTCCTAATGTTTATAGATCCAAGGGATAAAATCAGAGCTTCCTTTACAGACTTTTCGGTCTGACTTCAGTTGTCACTGTAGATGGAGCTGAAGGAGGTGACGGAGAGAGCACTATGGCGCAGGAGACCAAAGTACGGCCCCCAGCTGCTCTATCACCAACCTCCACGTGAACATTTGTTTTTCTTGTTGTTGTTTTGGTGATCTATTTCTTTTTCAAGGAGACTGTAGGGGAGAAAATAGCCATGTGTGGGTCACTCTGGCAAAGTGGGATGACAGTTCTACTGCAAGTGATGATATGGCGTTATGGGTGGAACTATGCCCCCCCAAACAGACCTGTTGAAGTCCTAACACACAGTACCTGAGAATGTGACCTCAGGTAGGGATGGGGTCTTTCTAGGGGTAAATTCAACTGAGGTTGATAGGGTGGGCCCCCATTTACTATGACTGTGTCCTTATTAAAGGGGAAAATGTGGACACACAGAGAGGCCTGCACACATGAAGCCCAGGAAGACGGAGGGCTGCAGTGATGCAGTTACAAGCTGAGGCACACCAGAGACTGCCCACAAACTCCCAGAAGCTGGGAGGAGGCAAGGAAGGGTTCCTTGACAGGTTTCAGAGGGAGCAGGGCCCTGCTGATGCCTTCATTTAGGGCTTCAGCCTCCAGAACCATGAGAATAAATCTCTGTCCTGTCACAGCCAGGCAGTTTGTGGTGCTTTGTTATGGCGGCCCCAGGAAGCCTCCTGCATTGAGCCCCACCCCTGCTCACATCTTCTAAGATGATAAAGATTATTTTCTGGCTCAACAGGAAGACCTCAAACATCTTCCTGAGCAGTGAGCCACCTGTGGGGTTATGGGAACTCAGACGCCCTCCCTCTCCAATCCTTCCCTCCAGTTCCAGGTGGACAGGGAGAATGACAGGGAAGCCCAGGCACTTCCATTCACTGTCCAGTTCAGGCCCTGCCATGTTCCTACCGCTGTGGAGGAAGGACAAGCCCAACAGGTAAGTCTGAATGCCCCAGTGTGACTGTGCTCAGTGCAGCATACTCCACCTCCTGCCTTCAATGGAGTCCCTTCTCAGGCACCTGTGTCAAGGTCACAGCAGTCCCTCTCCCTCGTTCAGCAAAGCGTAAGCTCATTGTAGTTTTTTACAACACAAAAACAGGGCATGTTTTTTTGGGGGGCGGAGGGGAGAGAACATATCTCCTAAATAAAAACCAGGCCACGTGATCCAAGGTGGATCTTTTAAAGTCCATGAAGAGCATCTACGGAGCTGCAGCCAGAGAGCTCGTACAACCAGGTCCAGGTGGAACCCTCCACTCTCCTCTCCGTTGGCCCCTAACACAGGCTTTCTCAGCCCTACTGCAGCTCCTGTTGTCTCGCCTTCCCTGTGGCATGGTTTGTGGGGTACACAGCCACATGGCCACAGATGGCCAGCTGCTTAAGAGTGGACCCCATGCCTGACTGGTGTGGCTCAGTGGGCTAGGTGTCGTTCTGCAAACTGCAAGGATGCTGGTGCACTTCCTGGGCAGGACACCTGCCTGGGTTGCAGGCCAGGTTCCCAGCTGGGGACATGTGAGAGGCCACGGATTCATGTTTCTCTCCCTCTCTTTCTCCGTCCCTTCTCCTCTATCTAAAAATAAATAAAATTTAAAAAGGGAGAGAGAGGACAGACACCACAGCCAACCATCCAACTATCTCTACTGCCCCTGTACCTCGAAGTAACAAGCACTCAACAGGTAAGCATCCATGTCTCCACCTGTTCCCCCTGCTCACCGAGTGCTTCTTTGGGATGCTCTCCATCCAAGCAGAGTTTACTTTAAAGGCAATGCTGTGAAGCACAGCACAGTGATGCCTTTTAGGTAGGTACATACAGTGGAGACTTTTCTATCTGACCTGACTTGAGGTGGACTTGAATTATGGCACTTAGGTTAGCAAGCACTTACCAAAGACCAAGAATTCTGAGTCCTATATGGAAATGCCAAATTTCCAAATGTTAGGGGAAACCTAACATTTGCTGGTGATGTTCAGATTGGTGTTCGTACACACTTTGTTTCATACGGATGTTCGGGAGCTGAGGTGAGTATCGGCAACTTGCTTTGGACTCAGAGGTTAAATAGGGGGGCCAGAGCTGCATGATAAGTACATGCTCGAGCTGGGATTCAAACACTGGCTTCTAGGTTCCAGCCCAGAGTTCCTTCCACTTCTCCACGGTGACTCTCAGGTTTGAAGATAAAGCTCAGATTTAACACAGACTTTACTTAATTCATCAATTTGAACGGCTATTTCGGGAGTTGTGGCACCAACCCCTCCCCTATTCTTCTGGAAACAGTATCTTCCTTGTTTTTGGAGGACTCTTCATTCCAACAGCCGCCGTGTGGTCTGAACAGGGCTGCCGTCTTCGTACAAGATTCTGCCCCTCTGGCCACAAGAGCTGTTCTCGGAATGAACACCCCATCCAAGCTGGGCCAGTTAGTGGTGGGCCCAAGAGCACCATGGCAAGAGAGAGATGCAGAGCCAGAAAGTTAAGTCACCTTAAGGGAGACACAGTAAAAACAGGCTCCCAAGTCTTTGGAGCCGAATCTCAGAGCTTCCCCCATAGCCTGCTAATTACTCCCCTCTTTCGTTCATTAAGTCAGTTTCAATTTCTGTTTCTTAAAACCAAAAACTCTTAACTGTCAGGGGAGTAGGTAGCACGCACCACTGGTCAGAACTGCTGTATCCCATTTTGTTACCTTCTGTCCAACAGAAATAGCCACTGCTGGGCACCGGGGAAACTACTCTAGGTAGGATGCTTAGGAATAATAGAGTGACCAAAAATTCATACTAATTTGATGACAAAATCTGTACTCATTGTGTAAGTGTACTTGTGAACATCAAACGCGTCAGGACTCCATGGACATGATCATTTCTGTCTCACAAACATATGCTCTGATAAACCAGACAGGGCACAAAAAGACATCTAACACAGACCCAGTGGTAAATGCCACCTGTCCCTAACAGCAGGGACTGCCTGCTTAAATTTGGCATGTCCTATCTCCTCGACCACAAAGGAAGATACCAAAACTGTAATGTGGACTTTCTGCGGCCAAAGGCAGCTGGTCATCAGATGTGGGAAACCTGAAAGGGACGGGAAGCACGTGCCCTTCTCACTTACGTGGGGTACCCTCGCACGCCCTGGGCAGAGCACACGTCTGAGTCAGCTGTGCAGTCCACCTTGGCCACGTAGACTTTGGCATCTTCCATGCTGTTGTACTTGTCTCCCAGGTCATTCCAAGTGGGCTGCAGCCGCTGGCAGTGCCCGCACCTGTAACAAGGGGAGAGTAACAAGCATGCTGAGTGCAGGGTCAGAGGGTGCCCAACCCACCTCTTCAGCCATTTCCACAGGGTCACGGGACTCTCTGCTCCCTTCCTCACACCACAGCAGAGGGAGGCTGGCTCACAAGTACGACGAAATCTCACTCCCCTGCTTATGACCCACCAGGACGTCTCTGCACGGTTCTCAGCATGAAATCCAAACTGCTGGCCTCCCACTTCCCCTCAATGCCCTCGCTACCTCCTTCCTCTGCGGTCAGTCTGTCCCTGAGCCACACAGCGGTGTTCGTGGTTTTCTGAAAGGGCCAGAGCCTGGCTTGCCCTGGGAATCACAAAATACACGCTCTGACGCTTCCTTCCCAAACCCACCAGGCTGATTCCTATTTGCCCAGAGGTTTAGCTTGGGTGTCACTTCCTTCAAGAAGTCAGTCTGACTTCCCAGGCCATTTGGTACCTGTTTTCTCCTCCTCCTCTTCTGGAAAGCAACCATATCTCCCTCTGCTGCAGCAGCTTAGCACTTCCCGCTCCACCTGACCCATTATCCTTTAGTCCGGTCTCTTCCACTACCCAACCAAGTATCCGCTCATCCACGGCAACCCCCAAATTAAATCAATCCGCATGTTCTCCAATGAGGAGCTTTAAAAGCTTTTGTGTCCACTCGAACTTCTAAGTTTGATATGGTCAAATGTATGCTTATAATATTCACTGTGTGAATTTAACTACACGGATACTTTTTATGTCACCTGTCATTTAGTGTTTACTTAGAATTATTGCGTCTTGCTAGTCTTCACATTTCTCAACAGAATCAGCTTCTTTCTCATCAACTAAATCTATTGAGTCTTAGAGCTGATTATCTTTTTCCACTGCCAGCTGTCTGCAGCGCCATGTTCGAATTCTGTATGAGCCAACACCAGAAACCTCACCTCGAGCTTCAAGCACAGTCACGCACCATGGTGGCTTGTGGGGCTTTCCCCATTCACCTAAGTGTGTAGGTAAGACGCCTACAATGGAGCTACTTGCTTGCTGTACTGCTTTTTAAAGTGATCTTTAACATGCCTGCTTACCCTCAAAATAACTTAATAAAATCTGTCTCATTTCTTCGGCAAATGATCTCAACAATACGCATCTACAGGTAGCACAAAAAATGTCTGCTTCAAGCAAATGTGTCTTCCCAAAGCAGCACTTCCTTGGCGAGCTAAGAGAATCCCTGCTTTATAAAAGACTCAAATACAATATATAGTTCACTCTTTTCTGGAAGATAATTGTGAGGGGAAACCAGTGCTCTATGTAAGTGTATGTGGTACAAAGGCCAAGAAGACAGCATTATCCTTTTTACCGCTGCGTTCCCTGCATCTAGCACATGCTTGGCATGTGCTAAGTGCACAATTTCTCAGTGACAGATCCATAGGTGTCTTGTAGTTGGCACTTCTGGTTACAGCATGAACCTGAGACAGCAGCTGCATTCAGAAGGTGGCCTGTGGCCATGAAATAGAGCAAAGCTACCTCATCCTCCCAAGGAGGTGGCCCCAACTTTGACCTCTTTGTCACCTTCAGGTTCAGTGTGACCTGCAAACTAGCCCAAGAGATGTTGGCACAAAATCTATAGCAGTAGGACTACCCTACATCTGTCAAATTCAGCGTAAAAACACACAGATCCATGTTTTCATTACATGGTACCCTATTCCAGAGAGGCTGACACTGGTAAGAGATGGGGGATGGACCCCCACAGCATATTCTAGATGATTTCCAATCTGCTGTTAAAAGCCAAACTTTTAAATGCCATCATAGAAAACCCTATACACCTCTCTTTAAATATTTGGTCATAAGACTATTCAGAAGCAAAATAAAAACTTTTTTTTTTCAAAATAAAAACTTTAAGTTACTTTTTCTGGGGGCATCTACCTAAAAGACCATAAACCACATACAATGAAAAAGGAATTTAGTTAATACCAGCGCTCAAACTTGCCGGTCTTCTCCCTCACTCAGTCCAGGACCAGCTGGTAAGTATTACAGAGACTCCGAAATTAAACCTTCACTGGCACTGCATGCACTATGTCTATGTGTCACTTTTTCTTTTAAAAATAAAAAAATTCACAGATTTATTCCAGTGGTATCAACTCCAATTAAGTAGTGTACATAATTGCAATAGCTACTCTGTGAATACTCCTTCCCAGAGTAACTATGAATAATTATTTTTATGTACAATGTATTTTCTACACCAAAGTGGTTCTGAAAATTCACGTCAGGTGATTCTTGGGAACTTTAAACACTGTTAATACACAATAGCTGTGACTCAGACCCGCCCCCAAAAGTTGGCTCAACTCTCAACGAAATGAAATACAGTTTGTAGCCTGAATATGGGGAGAAAGGGAAAATGTTTTCTCCAACTTCCGCCAGCACATTTTCTGAATAGGCCGTTCTTTCTCAGGCATCTCCTTTCTACTCCTTCCCACATCCCTTCCCCACATCTCAATGAGCTTCTCCCCCGTGCTAGGGAAGGACGCCAAATTCTGCAGGAAGCCTTGTGCCCAAACGCCAGCTTTCGGCGCTGCCCCACGACAACGTCCCCCCATTGGGGCATCTCTGCCGTGGAAGAAGAGCTACCTGTCGTCTTCCGCTAGGACAACTCCCAGGGTGGGGGTCTCTGGGGTTGGCCCGGAGGCCCAGTACAAAGTCCCTACCCCAGAACCAGGGCAAGAGGTATACCGTCCGTCCAGCTTGGTGAGCTTTGCCACTTTCCAGAGGAGCAGACCCCAAGAGAGCAGAGGGGAGGCGGTGCCATGAGTCGGCCTCGAAGTGAGAGCCCAGAGCACAGGTCCCCATCCACTCCGGGCCGCGGAGGCGTCCCCAGAACTCGCACTTCTCTCCCACAGGGACCCTCTTCTGCCTGGGCCAGCCACCCCTTCCCGCCTCAGGAGCACACAAAGTAGGAGATCACACCGCTGTGAATTCCTGTTTTCCAATCAAGCTCTCATGCAGGCAATTAGCCCTGCGGCGCGTGAGCGGAACCCGACGTGTCCGCGCCCGCGGCCGCCGCACGTGGCCACAGGGTCCCGCGGCTCAGGCAGGCCGCTGCCTCGGGCCGGCACGGCACGTTTGGGCAGCGGATGGAGGGGTGGCCTCTAGACTCCCAACAGCCACAAAGGGCGAGGGTCCCCTTGCCCTCGCCCCGTCCCGGGCAGGGGGCGCTTGGAGGGGGGAAGGGCGGCCTACTCCGAGCTCCCACTGGGGACCGCCCCCTCCAGCACCGCCCGGGCCGCCCAGCGCCACGTCAACCGCCAGCGCCCCGGCCCGCGCCGCCCCCGCCCCCGCGCTCCCGGCTCGCCACGGTTCCCCGGCTCCCCCAGGCCCAGGGCCGCCTCGGGAGCCCGGACCGGGACGGGGACTGGGAGGGCCCGGCCCGCGCCGGCGGCAGCCCGAGGCGGCGGCGCGGCCAGTTACCAGGGCGCGAAGAACATGACGAAGTGCGCGGCACTCTGAATCCCGTGCGTGAACATGTCGCCGGTGTACAGGTGCTTGGCGTGAGGGTCCTCCCCGTCCCCGCCGTGGGCCGTGGGGGGCTCGGCCGCGGCGCCCGGCTCCTGGGCCCTGGCGCCCCAGCGCCCGCCGCCGCCATGGCCCAGCAGCAGCAGCAGCAGCGCGGCCGGGGCCAGCAGCCGGGGCAGCGTCGGGAGGAGGTGTCCGGGGCGCGCGGGCATCACGGCGGGGCTGGCGCGCTCTCGCCGCGGCGCCGGGTCCGCTCCACGGCGCCCGCCCGCCGCGCGCACCGCCCCACGCGCCGCCCCACGGAGGCCGCGCCCCTTCCTCGCCCCGCCCCGGTCGGCGAGAGCCGGCTCCGGGCCCAGGCTCAGTGCGCGCGCGCCCGGAGCTCGAGGCAGGGGCGGGGGCAGAAGGAGAGGGTCCTCGCCCTGGAGAAGGTGCTTGGCCTCCAGCCGGTTCCGGTGAATCCCCTGGGGCCCGGTGCGTCCCCAAACCCTGGCAGTTCCCGGAGCGAGGCTGAACACCGAAGGTCGTGGAGGCCAGGCAGGAATACCACAGAAGGCAACGTAACCTCGGTCAGTCTCGGCACACACAAAGACCCGGGCTTTGGGCGAAGGGAAGGGAAGGGAAGGGAAGAGCTGCTGTCAGCAGAAAGTGGGAAATTGGGCAAAAGTGGGTGGGGTTTGCACCCAAATGAGTCAAACTCTTGGCCGGACCTCAGCTGTGACTGAGCCTGAGCTCAGAGGTGTGATGGAACCCTGGCCTGTTTTCCCTGCCCTGCCCTAACTGGTGGCGGAGTGGGAGAAAAGGTAAAAGCCTTCCCTTAGATAAGTCCTTCAGGACTCCTGCCTGGAAAGACCAGCTGGTGCGTCTTACTGTGCCGAAGTCAGGGTGTGCTAGGGTTATAAACATGAGTGACAACACCCCTACTCTGGCTGAACTTGCCCCTTGTGGAATGGCTGAAAGGTATCCCCTGGGCTTGGGCACCTCACCAGTCACACCTGCACACATGCCTTATCGCATATGGTAACTGAAGGTTCAGACCCTGCCCTGGGGATCTGAAGCTAAATTAGGGACAATCACTGGTTGCTTCCTGAGATCCTGCCTGATTCTTGCTTATCCCCAATCTGGGAAACAGTGGGCAGTTACTCCTGACCTGGCAAAAGGGAAGGAGCCCAGTGATTCACCTGTCATTCCAGGGCTCCAGCCTTGGGTTCATCCACAGCTGAGCCTTTAACTACAGTTTGCCAAATACCAAAACCATCAATTTCCATTCAAAACCAATCCTCCCAACCACTTAAGCTTGAAACATGAGAATCACTCCCCACTGGCTCCCTCATTTCCCTTGCGTACTATCACTCAAACCAGCACATTTCTTGGAACTGTCATTGCTTTTCACCTTTCTTAGTATTCATGCCCTGAATCCTTAATAGGCTTTAATCCTGGCCTGTTGCAGTAGCTTTCTAAGGACCTCTTTCGTTCAAAATTAATTTTCCTAAAGCCTGACTTTGATCATAATAGTTTGCTGCTCAATATCTCCTCCTGCCCCCAACCTCAAGGTAAAACATTTCTTATCAAGGCCCTCTGTGATGTGGTTTGTGGCCTTGTGAAACTCCCCACTAGACATCCAGGGATCTCCAATAACCTGTCGCCATACCTCCCAAACCCTTCTACTGTGATATTGGGAAATTCCATCACAGGATTAGCACACATTATTATTGCATCAACTTCTTGGTACAAATACAGGAACATAGGAGCGCTCCTGCACACCTGAGTCCCTTAGAGCCAGGAAGTGAAGCAGGTAGCTAGCTTCCTTGCTTCCCATTGCTCCTTCCAAACCATTTCTCTGCCTGCCTCTGGCAAAACCCTCAGCTCCCATTTAATCGATGCCTTTGGGTATGGCACCTACTGCTCCTGCAGTTCCTGTCATCCACCTACTTCCCTCATCTAACTTCTTTCAGGTCTGTCCCCCCACTGGCACCCCATTCACTGATGGCCACCCCTTTCCTGTCTTCACTCCTGGTGGCTTCAGTGTCATCCAGGTGGATGATCATCTATCTGTCCTTCAGTGACTCCCTCCCTAAAGGAAACCCTAGAACTTAAAGGCATAACCAGAAATGCAGTGTCTCCAAAGTCTGAATTAAAGGCTTCCCACTCTGCCCAGCACCTCTTGTACTTACAGGCTTCACTTGCTGAGTGTCCCCTTGTCATGACCTCTGGCCTCCCAATCCCACCGTCCCACGGTTTCCTCATAATCCACCAGATGGCCATGTTTCCCCTTGCCTCCTGACCAAATTACACCCCATGGGTTATCAGCCTTACACTTGCTACTTCGCCATGCTCTTCCGCAGTGATGCTGAGAGGCCTGCCTATAAGGTAGTTTGTTCTCCTACTTAGGCAGTTCCCTCTCCACCCTCCTTCAGCCATCGCCCTTCTCAGCTGTCAGCTTGATCTCACGCTTCTCTCGGAAGATTGAAGCCAGAAGCCTGAACTCCCTCATCTTTTCACCACCAAATCCATGCAGCCCTGCATGAGACTCTTCCCCTTCTTCTTTGGCTTAAAAGGGGTAGAAAGAATCCCCTCCTAGCAAAGGCTAGTCTTCCTCTGGTGCTTTAGAGCCATTCCAGGACCTAACCCCGGGAACCTCTGAGTGTGACCTTGCAGGACAAAGAACACTTTGTGGATGTGATTACAGATTGAAGGATTTTGAGGTGGAGAGATTATCGAGTATCTGGATAGGCCCTAAGTGTAACCACAAGTGTCCTTCTCAGAAGCAGAGGGAAACTTGACTGTAGATGAGTAGACAGTGTGACCGGAGCAGGGAGAGATTTGAAGATGCCTCACTGCTGACATTGAAGATGAAGGCAGGGACAATCAACCAAGGACTGCAACTCTTAGAAGCTGCAAAAAGGAGAGGAACAGACTCTCCCTTAGAACCTCCAGAGGGGCCTTTGGTCCTCCTGACAGTTTGACTTTAGTCCAGTGAAACTGATTTTGGGCGTCTGACCTCCAGAACTGTAGAGAATAAACGCATGTTTTAAGTCCCAAGTTTGTGGTAGTTTATGAGAGCAGGCGTGGGAAACTGGTGCTCCATCCCAGCTCAAAGACTTTTCTCCTTCAGCTGTCTTCTCTCTCCTGCGTTCATGTCAACCACTCTCTAGTGGAGCATTTCCATCTATGTACAAACACACTTTAGTATCTCCTAACTTAAAAATTGTAAAGCCCCATGATCTCATGACACCCCTCCCCTCCCCCCAAGCTATTATCCCAATTCTTGGCCTTTCCTTCATACCGAAATCTTTCAAGAATTATCTGCGTTTCACTTTCCATTGATTCTTTAGCACATGCCTTTCTGGCTGTCATATCCGTCATACACCAAGTCACTGCAGGTGTCTGCATTGGCAAGTCAGAGGAAGGCTTTGCTCTCCTGTGCTTCCTAGGCTTCCCGGCAGTGTCGGTACAGTTGATACTGGCCACCTCTGGGCCCACATCTGGATCCACACTGGCCTCAGCTTGTCTGATTTGCCTCCTGCCTGATTCCTCACCCCTCAGCCCAACCTCTAGATGTTAGTTTTTCAAGGCTTAGTCTCTGACCCACTTTTCCTCTCTCTACACTCACTCCCTAGGTGATCTCATTCATAGGCATGGCTTTAGACAGTGTCTGTATGTGATGACTCCAAAATTTGTGTTATCAGCTGAGATCTTTCTCTGAATACTCACTATCTACTTGGTATCACCACTTGTTTATCTTACAGGAACAGCCACAACCAAACCTGTCATTCCCCCCAGCAGTCTGTTGGTCCTTTGGTTTCTCCACCTCCCTAAATGGCCCTTCCCTGCTGTTTGCTCAAACCAGAGACACAGGTTGCATCCTTTGTTTCCCTTTCCCTTATTGTGTGTCTCAATCCCAACTCCAGCCCCCACCTCACATCAGCAAGCTCAGTCATTTCCACTTGGGAGACCCAGCTCCAGTCAACTTACTGCTTTCCACTACTGCCACATGCCGACTCATCTCGTCATCTGCAATAATCTCCTGATTGCTATGTTACTGCCCTTGCGTCTCCAATCTGTTCTTCATATAGCAGCTAGAACTGAATCATCTCCCTCTACCCCTTAACTTCCTTCAGTGGCTTCCTTTTCACTTTGAATAAAATGAAAAGCTCTTTGCCTTGGCTCTCAGGGGCCTTCAGGAAAGATGCAGTCCCCTCCCACACCACTATGCCTCCGCTCCCCTAGATCTAACCACTTGGGATGATTTTTAGTTCCCTCCTTTGCCTTTGTGGTGCCCCCATGCTTGTTCTCTCTCTTGTCTTCCCCTGTGACTGGTCCCCTTGCACCCTCAGGCCTCTGGCCCACACATCACTTCCTCAGGGACAGCTTCCCCAACCAGCTCTCTGGATCAGCCTCCCCTGCTCACTGTGCTCTTGCCATCATCGCACAGCTTAGCTTCCTCATGGCCCATTTCACAGCCTGCTGCTGTTTCATTGCAGATTTATATGTTAGGTTAGTTAGTGGGCCTCCTTCTCCATCAGTAAGCCCCACGAAGTCCAGATATACCTGTCATATTCACCACCCTCTCCCTGGAACCCAAATTCCTGGCACATAGTACATGCTCAACAAGTGTTAGGTGAAAGAGCCCATCTTTCTACCCAAATCTCTCTCCCAGTTTCCACAAGACTAAATGACTTAGTTATTGTCAAACAAACGTCAACCTGTTCCCTTGGCCAGAAATTTCATTCCCCTTTTCTGGGCCAATCACAGTCCTACCTTTCCTGGATGACTCATCAACAGAAGTGCCCCAAAGCTGCTCAGCATCATCGGGCGGCTGCACATGCCCTTCCTCTCACCTCCCAACCCTCCCAAAGGACATGCATGTGGCTTGGTATGACAGCAGCCACAAGGGCCCTGTTTAGAGTCCCACCGTGAGCATCCTGACTTCAGCTCACCAAAGCCTGAAAACTAGAGAAATTAAGTTCCAGCCAAGATGGAGGTGTAGGTAGAAATTCTTCACTTCCTCGCACAACCAAAAGGAGGATAACAACCAATCTAAAATCGATAAAACAACCAGAAGTGCCAGAAAACCAAACTGCATGGAACTCCAACAACTATGGAATTAAAAACACAGTCAAACAGAGCATAAACCAGTAAGGTGGCAGACGAAGAGAAACCACAGTGAGGTGGCGGACCATGGGGGTGGGGCTGGCTGCGGTGCCATGGCAGGCTATGTGGGAGGGGTGACTTAAGGGGAAACTGAGACTCAGAGCTGACTGTGGACTATGGCAGTGGCCATGGTGGGAGAAACTTCCAGTCTCACATGAGTGTTTGTTGAAAAGTGGGCTAGAGACGAGCAGGCGAGCTGCACTGTTCCCTCTCTGGCCCCTCCCCCACAGGCAGCACCGTAGAGCAGCAAAGAGGGTTGCCTTGCCCTGGCCAATACCTAAGGCCCCGTCCCTTTACAACTTAACAGGGGCCCTGAACAAAGAAATAGGGCCAAAATGAAAGAACAGAGCAAAATCTCAGAAAGAGAGCTAAATGATGAGATCGCCAACCTATCTGATGGAGACTTTAAAGTCCTGGTAATCAAAATGCTCACAGAACTGATTGAGCTTGGTCGAAAAATGAAAGAACAAATGAAAGATACCCAAAGTGAAATAAAGCAAAATGTTCAGGGAACCAACAGTGACAGGAAGGAAACCAGGACTCAAATCAATGATTTGGAACAAAAGGAAGAAATAAACATCTAACCAGAACAGAATGTAGAAATAAGAATTTTAAAAAGTGAAGAGAGTCTTACAAACCTCTGGGACAACCTGAAATGTTCCAATATCTGAATTATAGGGGTGCCAGAAGGAGAAGAACAACAGTGAGTAATTGAAAACTTATTTGAACAAATAATGAAGGAAAATTTCCCCAATCTGGGGAAGGAAATAGACTTTCAGGAAGCCCAGAGAGTCCCAAAGAAGTTGGACCCAAAGAAGAATACACCAAGGCACATCATCACTAAGTTACCCAAGATAAAAGACAAGGAGAGAATCTTAAAAGCAGCAAGAGAAAAGGAGACAGTAACCTACAAAGGAGTGCCCATTAGGCTATCAGCTGACTTCTCAAAAGAAACCTTATAGGCAAGAAGAGGCTGGAAAAAAGTATTCAACATTATATAAGTCAAGGACCTACACCCAAGATTACTCTCTCTAGCAAAGCTATCATTTAGAATGGAAGGGCAGATAAAGTGCTTCCCAGATAAGGTCAAGTTAAAGGAGTTCATCATCACTAAGCCCTTATTATATGAAATGTTAAAGGGACTTGTCTAAGAAAAGGAAGATAAAAAATATGAACAGTAAAATGACAACAAACTCACAACTATCAAGAAATGAACCTAAGAAAATACAAGAAAGAAAATCAATGAAAACAAAAACTAAGCAAACAACTAGAACAGGAACAGAAACAGAGAAATCGACATCACATGGAGGGGGAGGGGAGAATGGGGGAAAAGGTACAGGGAAGAAGAAGCATAATTAGCCGGCATAAAATAGATGGGGAGAGATAAAAAATGGCATAGGAAACAGAGGACTCAAAGAACTTATATGTATAATCCATGGACATGAACTAAGAGGGGGGAATGCTAGAGGGTTGGGGGGTGCAGGGTGGAGGGGGGATAAAGGAGGAAAATTGGGAAAACTAATAGCACAATCCATAAAATATAATTTTAAAAAAACAGAAATTAAATTTTACAACAATGAAGTAAATACCACTTTCTTGGGGAAGACTTGTCCACCTCCCAGCAGGAGTCAGACTCCCCACTATGTTGTTGTACGTGTGCCTTCTCTCCACTGCCCTGAACAAGGCAGGCATTATTTGTTTGTGTGACTTTTGTCTGGAGTCAGGCTTCCCCCTCTGGACTCCATGGAGTGAGGGGTGTAAACATGATGTCTGGTTGCTGCTGAATGAACACATGAGGGAATGAACGAAAAGTCACATTGGTGTAGCATCAGCTGGTGGCTTCCTTGAGAAAGAACCCTGACAGTCACAGTCCTGTCTGCAGCAAATAAGGCAACAGGCCTGGAGAGTGGCATAAGCACCAGTGACAAACAGTGGTGCTACCTTGCCCCCTTATTGCACACCTGTTGCCTTCAAAGACCTGTACCCTCATCCCCAAGGCAGCCTGAGGTAGGGGCAAGGCCTCTTGTCTGTAGAGCTGTCCTCACCCCAGTGAGCGCAATGATAACTAAAATGGGACAAACTGCCACTGACTGGGGAGATGACAGCTTTCATCCTGCACCTCCTGAAGGCAGAATGAACCCCCAGGGTGCTGTCATTTTGGGAAGACAGCCCCGTAGAACACTGTCAGTACAGAAACTGAAATGCCACCACTGGAACCTATTTACCAGGTGCATCCTGCGTTATTATTGGGCTAACAGTGCTACTTTTAGGTAGGCACTGAAAGTATTCACATCCTGTTGTTCTGTTGGTCAGAACATTCTGGAAAGCATATATGAAGAAGAAGAGAAACCATATTTTTCTCAGTGACCTTTCATGATGTAAAACATGACTGCTGAGGAAAGGGCAAAGCTAGAGGATCGCTCTCATCAGAGAACACGTAAAGAAAATGACTGATGTGATTTCCCAGCCTGGAATCACCGAGAGCAGCGGAGCTACTCTCCATGTTTTAAACATGCTTAGAGGAAATTCGATGTTTACTCACTGCACACAAAACTTCCTTGGACAAACTGCCCACCTCCTCCCAAGCAATAAGCACAAGAAAGCACATTACAACAGACTAGAGTCAGTTGAGGGACATAAACCTTTCAAAATCCCTGTGAGTCCCATACCAAGGAAAAAATTAAGGGTTCCTCTGTTGCCTGTATTGTGACCACTGACCTGTGCTACCTCTCAAAGTCCACAGACGCCTGGCCCTAGCTCTCCACTGTGGCTCATTCGGTCCTTGCACATGCTCTCTCTTACGCTCCTTCTCAGCTGTGAGTAGCTGTGAGTTTTCCAGGCCTCGGGTGCTGGATCCTCTCACGGCAGCTTCCTGCCCCTCTCCCACAGGCCCCTGGGGTGCGGGGCCAACATGAGAAAGCAGAAGCTTGCCTGTCAGCACCCAGGTTTGAGAACAGAAGAGCAGTCTCCCCACTGAGGACGGAGGCCACTCACTAAGCAGTTCCACTTTTCTCTTGGCCGTGCTAGCTGGCGCTGATGGCCTTCGCCATGGTCTATGATCTTTCTATGAGCATGGGGACATATTTCTCTCATGGTGCTTAGAGGTCAGCTCTTAGTGGTTGCCTGAATCCCAGAACGCCAGTCCAAATTCACAATCCAGGATAACGGTTTACCTAACTGAGTGGTTCTCAACTCTGGCTGCATAGTGCAGTCAGCTGGGTCTTGAGAACAGTGCCGAGGCCGTGGCCTGGCTTCCAGACTTGAGCAGCACTGGGGTTACAGGATGCACTGTCGGGGTCTCTGCCTCTGGGTTTCCTGGAGAGGGGCATGGTAGGGCCCTTAGGGCACAAATATGGAGCAGATTCTCAAAGGAATGCTGGTGTTCCCTGGAAGTTCATAGGTATTTTCTTAAGAAAAGACCCTTAAAATTCAAACATGTTTGCAGAACACTAGGTTATAACAAAGACAAAACAGCCAGGAATATGCCCAAATTATACCATAAGACTGCTCAGATCGAGGTGCCATTGCTACCACCTTTGGGTGCAAACAGCCTGTCCCACCTCTGCTACAGGACACTGGACATGACCCCTACAACCACCCATAGGGCCCCACCACCACCCTGGCAGGAATGGATTTTGCATGACACCTGCTTCACAAAGCTAGTTTCACCATGTTAGGGCTGAGTGGCCTGCACTCTAGTTCTAACTTGGGGACGTGAGGTGGGAAGTCCCACAAACACAGGGAAGGTGTTCAAAGAAGCTGAGCAGACTAAAAGAATGGCCAGATAAAATGGGAATGGGACAAGAAAGAAAAAGTTACGTTTATTTGCCAAAAGACTTATCAGAGATTTTAATATGTGAATGCACCTGTAGGAATCTCTAAAAGTATCATATGCGGTGTTTTCCAAACTTATCTGTTCATGGACTCCTTTTTGTTCAAGGTATATCTTGGGTCATCAATGCTTGGAAGAATGCTTTGTGAAAGGATTTGTTACCATTAAGTAATATTTCACGTGGAAAGATAAATGCCTGGTTTCACTTGCTACGGCTGCAACATCCCCTCCTGCATTTCATGTACTTAGTTGCCAGGGAATTCATTAAAGTTTGTATCCATGTCTGTTGTGTCAGGCAAAATTCTAGGTGCCGGATATTCAGCAACAATGAAATAGACAAAACAATAAACCCACGAAGGAGCTTCAGTTCTCCCTGGAGAAAGAGCCAATAAACGAGACACAGAAGACCTAGACTATGTTGCTCAGTGGTAAGTGCGCAGGAGAAAGCTTAAGGGAGGGAAGGAGATAGGAAGTGACAGGGTGTCAGGTGGACTGGCACTTTCAGAAGGGCTCATCAGGGAGGTGGTTTTTGAGTAAAGATGTTAAGGGAAGTGAGGGAGCAACAGATGTAAATATTTGGAGGAAAGGTGCCTGGCTGAAGGAATAGCAACTGCAAATGACTCGGTGGAATGGATGAAGGAGTGAGTATTAATGAGAAGAGGTGGTCAGAGAGGTCATGGGCACAGAGGGAGGCAGTTCAGCACGAGAATATCGACTTTTATAAATGAGAGGGGGAGTTGTGGGGGGCGGGTTATTTGAGCAGGAACTTGACATGTTCTGACTTCCAGTTCTACAGCATTGCTCTGAAGCGGTACAGAAGATAACCAAGGGGGCAGGGGAAGGAGTCCAGAGACCAGTTAGGAAGCTGTTACCATGTCCCAGATGGTGATGCTGATGACACACCAGGATGGAAGCAGCAGGGTGATGAGAAGTAGTCAGATTCCAGATCCGTTTTGATGCAAATGCCAACAGGGCTTGCTGGTTGAGCAGGTGAGAGCGGTGACAGAAAGATAGGAGTTAAGGATGACTTTGAGGTTTTTAGCCAGAGCAACAGGGAAGATTGAAATGTCATTAACTTTGATGGGAGACAGATGTGGGGGGAAATAGTCTCACAATATTGAACATATTAAATTGGAGATGTCTGCAGATACACAGAGTAGGCAGTTGGATATTTGAGGTCAGGGCAGAAATGTGGGCCAGGGATAAATCTGAGAGTCATTAAATTTAAGTAGTTGGTACTTAAAGCCATGAGACAGGATAAGATTACTGTTTGCATGAGTGTAGAGAAGAGAAGAGACTTGAGGGCTGAGCCCCCCCGAGGCACCTAGCTGTTTAAAAGACCAGCCAATGAGAAGGAACAGGAAGAAGAGACTAACAAGGAGCAGTCGGGAAGGTAAGAGGCCAATGTGATCATTGTTGCCTGAAGGCCAAGAACAGAAACGTTTCAAAGGGAGGCGGTGAGCAACTGTTTCGAAGGTGTTGGTGGATACTGTCTTGGTTTGGCCTGAGCAGAACCAGTTTATGCCTATGGCCTTGGTTTAATTACTACTAGCACCCCGCTTACTCTCAAATGTTTGGACACGTTGGACCTATCATCCTACTGATAGGTCAGATGTGATGAGCACTAGCACTTACCTCTGGATCTGGCAATGTGTAGGTCACCAGTGACCCTGATCGTGCTAGTCTGGGTGCAGAGGTAACAGCAAAATGCTGATTGAAGTGGTGAGGGGCAGGAAGAGAGGAAATGGAAACAGTGAGCATCAGCGAATGTTCAAGAACTTCTCTTATAAAGAAAAGGTAAGGAATGTAATTGTAATTAGAGGGAGAGTGTGGCCAAGAGGGTTTCATTTTTTTAATATAAAAAAAATAAGCATATTTCTAGGCTGATGAGGCTGATCCAGAAAAGAAGAAAACATTGATGTGGCAAGAGAGAGAAGAGGGAATTTCTGTGGCTATGTCCCTGAGTGAGAGTGGGGGGGATGTCACCAGGTGCTCGGGAGGAGAGGGTGGCTGGCCCAAGGAACGTGGACAGCTGTCCATAATAAGAGAAGAGCAGGCACGGTGGGTGAGCACAGGTCCAGAAGAGTGGGTAGATGTGGCTGGCGGTGGGAGGTCACATCAGGCTGCTTCCCTTTTGTCGCTGTAATGGGAACAACAACAGCCTGAGACTGAAGGTGGGGGAAGAAGCATTGAGGCTTGGGGAGGGAAGAACAGGTTTGCAATGGCAGTCCAGGAAAGGAGAGAGCTAGTGCACCAGGGCGTTTTGTTATGCTTGCTGGTGGCTTCGAGGGCCTTCCTGAAATCACTGTGACTTGGGTTTTCTCCAGGTTTGTTCCATCGTGTGGTACAGACACAGAGCAGACAAAGAGTTGGATTTAGCCAAGTGAGGTAGCAAAGGCTGAGAGAGGCAACAGAGTCAGAGTGCATGTGGGGGAGAAATGGTTATACTTGATCAGGGAATTTAAGCTGGGCAAATTAGTTTAAGAACTTGTGTTGTAAAGTATGGCATAGGGAATATAGGCAATAATATTCTAATAACTGCATGGTGTCAAATGGGTACAAGATTTATCAGGATGATCACTTAGTAAATTATGTAATGTCTAACCACTGGGGTGTACTCCTGAAAGTAATACAATAATAATGTATGTCAACTGTAATTGAAAAATAAAAAATGATTTAAAAATGAAAAAAAGAAATTGCAATACTCAGCCATGTATCCATGCAATACATAAATCCATCACAGTGTGATATGTTAATAATTTCCAGTGTCACTTGTTAGTTCATTGAGAAGTCATATTCCATACCTTCCTCTCTAGTTCCAATACCCTGCTTAGCATTAGCTCCTTCATCGCTTCCTGCCTGCATTAGCTCTGTAGCATCTTGGCTATTACTCCTGGTTCCAGGTGTTCCCATTCAAGCAATGGCAATTATTCTGTCCAAGATCATCTTGAGACAACAGGTCTACCATGTCACTGCTTTGCCTCCCCTGAAAGATTAGGTCTATATTACCTTTTACCTCATATTCGCAAATCCTCTGCCTGGCTTTCGCAGCTCCCGCTGCTTTTGCGGACTTCTCTCTACATCGTGTAATTCGCCTCGACAGGCTGGTTTCCTTACTGCTCCTGCTAGATGTATTTATTTTCGACTCTTTCCCTCCTTTGCGCATGCCATGCTTTCCTGCCTTTCAGAATTCAACCTGCTGTGCACAATAAGCTGTGATAGTGGTTGGCACAAGGAAATGGGTGAGATTGGAGTGGGCCTGCTACCACTAAAGCTGGACTGGGACAGCAGAGAACCACCCCTTCCCATGCCCCCCCCCACCCCCAGCAGGCTCCAAGCACCAAATGATACGCAAGAACAGTGGGGAGGGGCAAGAGCATGGGAAGGAACTTCCTCCTCTTTGGCTCAGGAAGGATTGAAAGCTGAGGGTAGAGCAGGAATATTGAGGAAAACACTTTGGAACCCAAGCCCCCGCCCTAAACATGAGGTAATACTGCAAGAATTGAAGTCAGTGATGCCCTGAAGGTAACCATAACAACAACAAACTCAAATCCACTGAACTCCTGAGTAGCTTTATTCAACCTCCAATTCGAATGGCCTAACAGTAGAGGTGTGCTCATTTTCAGGTATGAATACTATTTTCCTCAGCATTGATTGTTCTTTCCGTGATGTCCAACATTCAATAAAAAAATCACAAGACACACACACTAAAAAAACAACCAGTGAAGAGACAAAGCCATCAACGCCCAGGTCTCTGTAAAATTAGATGAACTAGAAGATGAGGTGACAATGATGTGACATTCAGATGGAAGCAGAACGGTAAGAGAAATAATAAGGTGTTGAAGAAATGTCTTAGAATTCAGCAAATAATATCAGAGTTTAAAATATATATATTTTCTAGCCTTTCTCTCTCTACAAGTATATATACATGTATATATGTATGTGTTCATATATATGATATACACACACTTATACATATATTATACATATATATTCCATAATGTAAAAAATAATGCAAAATAGAAAAAAAATAGAGAACATATTTTCTTGAATGTTATTAGAGAATTCATTGTTGGAAATTTATTGGTTTTTGCCACAAATCTTTTTCAAAAATCTATACTTAGTCTGAATCTTACTAGTAGGATTTCATGACAAAGAATCTTTTTATAGATACTATATTAGTTTTATTCGTGCTTAGTGATTGTTGTTAATCCAGTGACCCTGTAATTCCTCTACTATCCACATCAGAGCCACTCTGCTTGGCGTCAGGCTTCTGGCTAGGCCTTCCGTGTGCCACATGAACATCTGTCTCTTCAGCCCAGTTTTTGTATTTGGCTGTTACCGTGTCCACCATCCAGGGATGCTGCTGTCACCACTAGCAGCAGCCTCTTGTTCAGTGTTCCTTCTTTTGAAACACTGAACAATTGTTCCCAATTTCACCAGGCTGCTTTTCACCACAATTACGGCCACCTTTACACTTTGGGAACTTCCCCTCCAGAGCTAGAAACCAGTTCTTCACTGGTAACAGGCATTACAGCAGCCTGGATCTCTGAGTCCCACACTGACTGTTCACAAGGGGTCTCAGCAGGCTACACACCTAGCCCGACGTCACAGGGCACTCTCCAGATGAGTCCCACAGCCCAGCCTTTTCTCCAGAATTCAGACCCCCAAGCCCAGAGACTTCCCGGGGGCCAGGGTTTCAGGTATTTACCGCCTAGGAGGCCACACCATGCCTTTGAGGAGTGATTAATTTCTGCCATTTTTGATGAGTTGCTTTCTGTTTTCTGTGTAAATGGATGATTTTCCCAGTCTTGTAAAATTCTTGGATTATTATTTAGGACTTGGCTGGGGATGAGCACTTAGAAATAAATTGCATGCAACAATCATCTCATGATCCAATCACCTTCCAAAGGCCCCACTTCCTAACATCATCACATTGGGAGTTAGCATCTCAGCAAATAAAATTTGGGGGGTGGGGTATGAATATTCAGTCTATAGCAGTTCCAGAATATTTTTTTAAGCATGAAATCATAATTACCTTAGTCATAGTGATTAAAGCAGGTTTTCTTCCCCTCCTTTGCTGTTAAACAACATGACCCTTCCTAAAGTTGAAAAGTCAGAACTGTCATTCACTTTTTGAATTGTAGACTAAATAGACTGTAAATTAGACCTTGTTTTCATGATTAAAGAGAATCTATTTATGACTTTGTTTGCTTTGAATTGAAAAGTTGAAGTGAAAGTTAATGCCCTCACCCTCCAATGAAAGACTCCTCAGCCCTTGTTTATTTTATACTCAGCTGATTTAGTAACATTTTAACACATACATGTACATCAATTCAGAATGAACTGGCACCCATCTATAAAAATAAACCTCAGCAACGGTGCATTTATGTCTAAAGAAGGTTCATTTTATTCCTCTCCCCAAGAATGATGGCTCATTCAATATATCTACTTTATTTAATGAGCATATCCAAATTTGCTTTTTTTGAGTCAAAATTTCTGGCACCTAAGGCAATGAAATTGATTTTAAAATTGTTTGTAAGTAGAGATATTTATGGAAAACTTTGAGAGATGTTTTTTAAAGGTACACATATACAGTTTTATCTGCTTCTTTTTTTCAATATTTAGTAAACTCATATTTCCCATAGAAATAAAATCTCCTTTTAAATAACTCTGGTCCAAATTTAATTTCTTCAGGAGATGTCATAATCTTCTATTTTCTTCCTCTTTTGTAATCTATATGTGTAAAGAAGATCAAAGTTGAAGATTCTTTAATAACTGACTGCATTAAGGCCAAAAAAAATCAGGCCTTCAGTCTTTTTCTTCTAATTTGTTAGTTTATTTTGTTCATTAGATTCCAGATAAGTGAGATCATACAGTATTTTCTTCCTCTGACTGGCTTATTTCACTGAGCATAAGGCTGTCTGGGTCCATCCATGTGTGGCAAAGGGTCGGAGCACCTTCTTTTCTACAGTCAAGTAGTACTCCATTGTGTAGACGTACCACAGCTTTTTTATCCTCTCATCTACTGATGGGCACTGTGGTTGCTTCCAAATCTTGGGTATTGTAAATAATGCCCCAATGAACAAAGGGATGCATATATTCTTTCAATTAATGTTTCAGGTTTCTTCAGATATATTCTCAGAAGTGGAATCTCTAGGTCATAAGGCAGTTCCATTTTTAATTTTTTGAGGAAACTCCATTCTGTTTTCCATAGTGGCTGCACCAGTCTGCATTCTCACTAACAGTGAACAAGGGTTCCCTTTTCTCCACACCCTCGCCAACACCTGCTGTTTGTTGATTTATTGATGTTAGCCATTCTGACAGGTGTGAGGTGATATCTCATTTTGGTTTTAATTTGCATTTCTCTGATGATTAGTGAAGTTGAGCATCTTTTCATTTGTCTATTGGCCATCTGTGTGTTCTCTTTGGAAAAGTATCTATTCAGGTCTTTTGCCCATTTTTCAATTGAATTTTTTTTTTAGTGTTGAATTTGATAAGTTTTTTATAAATTTTGGATGTTAACTCCTTATCAGATGTAACAGACATTATGTTCTCCCATTCAGTGGGTTGTCTTTTTATTTTGTTGGTGGTTTCCTTTGCTGTGCGAAATCTTTTTCGTTTGATCTGTAGTCCCATTTGTTTATTTTTCTTTTGTTTCCCTTGCTCTAAGAAATATATCAGAAAAAATATTGCTATCATCAATGTCCAAGATTTTACTACATATTCTTCTAGGATTTTTATAGTTTTGACTCTGGTATTTAAGTCTCTAATCCATTTTTAATTTATTCTTGTATGTAGCATAATAAGGTAGTCTAGTTTCATTTTTCTGCACATATCTGTCCAATTTTCCGAACATCATTTATTGAATAAACTATCTTTAGCCCATTGTATGTGCTTGCTTCCTCTGTCAAATATTTATTGACCATAAAGGCGTGGATTTATTTCTGGGCTTTCTATTCTGTTCCATTGATCAATATGTTGGTCTGTTTTTATGCCTGTCCCATGCTGTTTTGGTTACTATGGCTTTATATTATAGTTTGAGATTAGGTAGTGTGATTCCTCAAACTTTGTTCTTTCTCAAAATTGCTGTGGCTGTTTTGGTTCTTTTGTAGTTTAGTATAAATTTTTGAAAGATTTGTTCTAGTTCTATGAAATATGCCATTGTATCTTGATAGTAATTGCATTTAATCTATAGATTGCTTTGGGTAGTATGGACATTTTAATAATGTTAATTCTTTCAATCCATGAACATGGTAGGTGCTTCCACTTATTTGTATCTTTTTTAATTCCTTTCTTCATTGTCTTATAACTTTCTGAGTACAGGTTTTTTACATCCTTGGTTAAATTTATTTCTAGGTATTATTTTGGTTCAATTGTAAATGTGATTGTTTTCTTAATTTCCCTTCCTGATTGTTCATTATTGGCATGTAAAAATGCAACTAATTTCTGGATATTTATTTTGTATCCAGCTACTTTACTAAATACATATATAAGTTCTAGTAGTTTTTGTTGGACTCTTTAGGGTTCTTTATATATAACATCATGTCATCTGCAAAAAGTGACAGTTTTACTTCTTTCTTTCCTATTTTGATGCCTTGTATTTCTTCTTCTTGTCTGTTTGCTGTGGCTAAGACTTCCTGTACTATTTTAATTAGAGTGGTGAAAGCAGGCATCCCTGTCTTGTTCCCAATGTTAAGGGAAAGGCTTTTAGCTTTTGCCCATTGAGTATGATGTTGGCTGTGGTTTTGTCATATATGGCCTCAATTACATTGAGGTATGTTCCCTTTATTCCTGCTTTGCTGAGTGTTTTTATTATAAATGGTGGTGGATTTTATCAAGTGATTTTGTGCATCTATTGATATGATCATGTGGTTTTTATCCTTTATTTTGTTTATGTGGTGTATCACATTTATTGATTTGCAGATATTGTACCAACCTTACATTCTCGGAATAACCCCACTTGATCATGGTGGTGTGCTTTTTATAATGTATTGCTGGATCTGGTTTGCTAATATTTTATTGAGGATTTCCGCATCTATGTTCATCAGGGATATTGGCCTATAATTTTCTTTCTTTGTAGTGTTTTTATCTGTTTTAGGGGGGATTAAGATAATGTTGGTCTTGTAAAATGAGTTTGGAAGTCTTCCCTCCTCTTGAATTTTTGGAATAGTTTGAGAAGGCTAGATGTTAGTTTTTCTTTGAATGTTTGGTAAAATTCTCCTGTGAAGCAATAAAATTCAGAACTTTTTTTTTGGGGGGGGAGCTTTTCGATTATTGTCTCAACTTCACTAGCTATAAACTGTCTATTCAGATTCTCTGATTCTTTCTGATTTAGTTTTGGAAGGTTGTGTGTCTCTAGGACTTTCTCCATTTTGTCCAGATTGTCCCATTTGTTGGCATATACTTGTTAGTAATATTTTCTTAAAATCACTTGTATTTCTTAGGTGTCCCTTATTACTTCTCCTTTTTTATTTCTGATTTTATTTATTTGTGTCCTCTCTCTCTTTTTTTCTTAATGAGTCTGGTTAAAGGGGTGTCAATCTTGTTTATCTTTTCAAAGAATCAGCTCTTGGTTTTATTGATCTTTTGTACTTTTTAAAGAATCTTTTCCATTTATTTCTGCTCTGATCTTCATTATTCCCATCCTCTACCCATTTCGGATTTTGTTGTTCTTTATCAAGTTCATTTAAGTGTAAAGTTAGATTGTGTATTTGACATCTTTCTTGTTTCGTGAGGTGGGACTGTGGTGCTATGAATATCCCTCTTAGGACTGCTTTCCCTGTGTCCCATAGATTTTTGATTGTTGTGTCCTCACTTTCATTTTTTTCAAGGTATCTTTTCATTTCTTCTTTGACCTAATTTTTAGCCCATTGTTTAGTAACATGTTATTTTGCCTCCATGTCTTTGTGTGTGTTTCAGTTTTTTCTTGTGATTGATTTCTAGTTTCATATCACTATGGTCAGAGAAGATGCTTGACATGATTTCAATCTCCTTAAATTTACTGAAACTTGTATTGTGTCCTAACATGTGGTCTGTCCTAGAAAATGTTCCATGTGCACTTGGAAAGAATGCATATTCTGCTGCTTTGGGATGAAATGCTCTGAATATATGGGTTAAATCTATTTGATCTAGTATGTCATTTAGAGCTGCCATTTCCTTGTTGATTTTGTGTCTGGTAGATCTATCCATCAATGTCAATAGAGCCAATATACCCAATTGATCAATATACCCAGTTGGTCAATATACCGAACTATGGCTTTATTACTGTCAGTCTCTCCCTTTATGTCCATTGAGATTTGTTTTACATATTTAGGTGCTCTTATGTTTGGTGCATAAATATTTACAAGGGCTGTATGTTCTTGTTGCATGGCTCCTGTTATCATTATGTGGTGTCCTTCTTTGTCTGTTACTATAGCCTTTGTTTAAAGTCTATTTTGTCCAATAAATATTGCTACCCCAGCTTTTCTTTCCTTTCTGTTTGCATGAAATATTTTTCCCAACCCTTCCCTCAGGCTGTGAGTATCTTTCATTTTGACATGGGTCTTTTATAGACAATATATATATATATGAGTCTAGTTTTCTTAACCATTCAGCTACCTTATGTCTTTTGATTGGAGCATTTAAGCCATTTACATTTAAAGTGATTTTTGATAGGTACATATTTGTTGCCATTTCATTCTTTTAACTATGTTTTTTCTTCCTCCCCCCTCCTCCTCTTCTTCCTTCTCCTTCTTCGAGGCCCTTTAACATTTCTTGTAATGCTGGTTTGGTGTTTACAAACTCCTGTACTTTTTCTGGTCTGGGAAGCTCTTTATTTCTCCTTCAATTTTAAATGATAGCCTTTCTAGGTAAAGTAGTATTAGTTGTAGGTCCTTGCTTTTCAGCACTTTGAATATTTCATGCCAATCCTGGCTGCCCTGAAATCTTTCTGTTGAGAAATTAACTGACAGTCTTATGGAAGCTCCCTTGTAGGTAACTGTCTTTCTCTTGCTGCTTTTAAGATTTTCTTTTTGTCTGTAACCTTTGCCATTTTACTTATGATGTGTCTTGGTGTGGGCCACTTTGGGTTAATCTTGTTTGGGACTCTCTGCACTTCTTGGACTTGTGTGCCTTTTTCCTTCACCAGGTTGGGAAAGTTTTTGGTTATTATTTCTTCAAATAGGTTCTCTCTTTTTCCCTCTCTCTTCTTATTCTGGTACCCCTATCATGCAGATATTGTTATGCTTCATATTGTCTCAAAGGTCCCTTAAACTATCCTCAATTTTTTTAAATTCTCTTTTCTTTTTGCTGCTCTGACCATGTGCTTTATCCTACCTTGTCTTTCAAATCGCTGATTCATTCCTGTGCTTCAACCAACATACTGTGTATTCCTTCTGGTGTATTCTTCATTTTTCATATTGCATTATTCATTTGTGACTGGTCCCTTTTTATCATTTCTATGTCCCTTTTAATGCTGTTGAGCATCATTATAATCATTTTAAAACTCTATAGCTGATAAATTGTTTGCCTCTATTTCATTTAGCTCTTTTTGGGGAGTTTTCTCCTGTTCTTTAATTTGGGACCTATTTCTTTGTTTCCCCACTTTGGCTCCTTTTTGTGTTTGTTTTTATGTATTAGGTAGATATTCTATGACTCCCAGTCCTGGTGGAGTAGCCTTATGTTGTAGGTATCCTGTGGGGTCCACTGGTGCAGTCTCTTTGATCACCTTATCTGGGTGCTCCAGGAATATCCCTTGTGTGGGTTATGTGAGGCCTCCTGTTGTAACAGTCTTACTTGCTATTGGCCCATTTGTGCATGGGATTGGCCTCCAGACTGGCTGGCTGACTGTGAGGCTAACCCCTACCATGGCATGTGAGCTGCTTTGCAGGTTCTAACCAACACAAAGTGGAGTTCACCTCAGCAGGATCTGGTGCTTGCTGAGATCTCCTTGTGGATATGCTGCTTGTAAAGCTTCTTGCTCTGATGTTGTCTGAAGATGGCAACTGGGTGTGTTGTTTTGAGGCCTCTTAGAAGGGACTCTGGTGTAGGCCGTGGTAAGATGCTTCCTGAGACTGGCCCTGGGCAATCTTTTTGGAGCTACAAATGATTCACAATTTGTGGCTGCCTCTACTGGGCATGGATGCATGTGGGAAGGACCAAGGTGGACACCGAGGCTGGCGTTTACCAGCACTGGGCTTTGGGACAGGTCAGCAAAAGTCCCAAGGCATCCTGAGATCTGCAATTGCCTGCTTCTGCCTGCTGGTTGCCTGATACTCTCAGTCACTGAAAGAACCTTTGGCAGTACTCAAGTTCCATGAGGTAGTTCTCAGTGAGTCATCAGGTAGGGGCAAGTTGTGTTCACCTGATTGATACAGGTTCAAACTCAGTGCCAGTGCTGCATCTGAGGCCACTCAGCAAATGTTCCTGGGTTTACCAAGTCCAGCTGCCACCCACTGGGTGCTCACACACCTTTGAGTTGGATGGGGGTCTCAGGGAGTCATCCAGGTGAGGCCATCAGAGTTTATGAGGCCCAAACAGACCTAGATTTGTCCATGGGAAGGGAGGGCACTGCTCCAGTTGGGTGTGTGAGGAACTAACAGCCCTTGTCCTAGAGACACAAATCAAGTCTGTCCCAGAATTTGGAGAGAGGAGATAGAGCTCAGCAGGGCAGGGCTGCCAGCATTTGAGAGGATGGGGCTAGTGGGTCTCCTGTGAGAGGGAGGTGCTGCTCAGCCTTCTGGTAAGGTGGTGGTGTGGCCCACACCCCAGAGTCACACAATTTAGTTTTTCTTGAAATATGCCCTGACCTTGGCTAGGGAGAGCCACTAGGAGTCTAGCGGGTGAGGGTGCCAGAGCCCAGAGTGTTGGTCCACCAGAAGTTCAGAGGGTGGTTCTAGTGGATCTTCCAAAAGGGAGAAGTGCCAGTCAGGTTTACGGGAAAGTATGAGGAATGGCCCCCACCCCTAAGCCACACAACTCAGTCACTAACACTCCCTGAGTCCGTCCAGACCTCTAAAACCTGGCCATGTAACTGACTTAACAGGGCATAAGCACCACAGAGTAGGGCAAGAGGTACCCAGAGGTTGGGACTGTGGCTTCCCTCAAGGCTGATGTCACACAGAGGGGCATGCTCTACCCAAGAAAGATAACCTCTGTAGTATGAGGGAGACTCATCCCAGGGATCCTGGTGGTGATGCCCTTAGCTGTCTCTCCAGAGCCACAGACCCCAGACTCTCCTCACCCAACTCTCTTCTGCAACACTTTCCCTCCTCTGGAGCCCAGGGTGAGTGGCTGTGAATGAGATTTACACATTGGCCCTTTAAGAGGATACCTGTGTCTCTGGCAAACTCAAATCTCTCCCTGATAGACAGAAACCCCACTGCTTTTCACATCCAAATGTTATGTGGGTACCTCTTACCACTCTGGTGTTCTAAGGTGGGGAGTCTGGCTTTGGGTTGAGACCCCACATTTCTCAGGGGTCCCCCCAACAGCTGAGATATCCCTCTGGAACCTCAGCTGCCTCTCCTGGGAGCAGGGCTAGCCCTTTTCACATCACTGCCCTTCCTACCAGTCTTGACATGGCTTCTTCTGTAAATCCTTGTTCATAAGACTTCTCTTCAGCTAGTCTTCAGTTGGCTATTCAAGTTGATTGTTCTATAATTTAGTTGTAATTCCAGTTTGGTTCTAGAAGGAGGTGCATGTAGCTTCCACCCATCCTGCCACCATCTTCAGGAATTCACTCTTTATGCTTACAAACGAAGGCAGAACAGTGAAGGCATGTACCTTTTAACCAACGTTAAAAGTTAGGTCTTCAGAATCTAGTATTTAGTCAGTTGTGCTTTCTTTCTCAGTGTTTTACTAAACATGGAAGAATCTATAGCCTCACACATGTGGGTCAGACATAACATGAAATAAACCAAATGCATTTAATGATGGGAGAACCCCAGTGATGTAACTAACTTTTCTGCTCCATTAGAAATCTCTGCATTTTTCATAAACAGAGTGGTGTTATTCCTGTCGTCCCAGCCGAGGCCCAACACACACACACACAGTGGCACCCTCCCTCTCCTATCAAATGAAGAGAACCAGGGCATGCTTAGGTGTGTTGCGTCACCATGTGCAGTCAGGCAGTGTGTGGTGGCAGTGGCAGCTGCTTCCATCTGTGTCACCAGGGCTTGAGGAGTCTGGAATTGCTGAGTAATGGGACTGTATCTGCAAAAGACTTGCTGGTAAAATGTTTTGTCTGCAGAGCAGACACAACAATGAAGACTTCGTATGGATTTTAAGAAATGTCTTACACCCTGGAAACTTCTTTTGGAAGTAGTGAAGGAAGAAATCCACTGTTTTCCTAGAAAAAAGGTTTCCACAGCAGATCTAAACTTTGTCCCTTCTGTAAGACAATAAGTGCTGTTTTTTAAATACAAAAAAAAAAACAAAAACACAAAGGCTAGCGATAGAACTTTCCACTAGAGCAGTAACACCAAATCCAAATGGCCCCAGCTTTGAGGTTCTTGAGTGGTCCCTCCTCATCACACCACTGCAGTGCTGTCCAGCCAGGCCAATAAGCATGCTCAATGTCAGCTGGTGGGAGATGCCGACTCTGAGAGTGCTTTCTGTTAGGTATGAACTGAATTGTGTCCCCCCTACAAACTCCTGTCCAAGTCCTAAACCCACTGTCTCAGAATGTGACTATTTAAGTTAATAAGAACTTTAAAGCGGTAATTAAGTTAAAATGAGGTCATTTCGTGGGCTCTAATCCGACAGGATTGGTGTCCTTATAATAAGAGGACACAGACACACCCAGACTACGTGAAGACACGGGGAAGAGATGGCTGTCTGCAAGCCCAGGAGAGAGGCCTGAGAGGGAACCAACCTGCCAACACCTTCATCTCGAACTTCCAGCCTCAAAAGTGTCAGAATATAAATTTCTGTTGTGCAAGCCCCCTGCCTGTGGTGTTTTGTTACAGTAACTCTAGCTATGTAAAACATCATCCAAGTCTCCCTCACTTGGTGGGGCTGGGCCTCAGAATACCCTTGCATTGTGGAAGGAGACCTGCATCCCAGGAATGAGGACTGCTGACCAGAGGGCTCTGCCTGTTCTTACACAGGCCATTGAAGGAGGCACCCCACTCTGCCATCATGGTGAACTTCCTTTTCTTATTTTCCTCTCTGCAGTTTTTGGCACAGCACAAGATGACACAACTGGTCACCAAGAGATAAAGTTACCACGAGAGCTCCAGCCACAGTTCCAGGTACCTGTGAGTGGAGACCCCCTGCACCCCACACTGTTCACAACCCGTGCCAGCTGTGACTGTATAGGTGTGTGTCAGGAGGGGCACTTCTTACAGAAACTATGGCTGAAGTCATTGCTGGCAACCGCAAGGTAGGCATTTTCTCCGTGTTAAACAGTTTTGCCGTTTCTGGAATAAAGGAAGTGAACCTTTCTTGGGTTCACATTTCATTCCACATACAGTCATTTCTAATCCCCTCCCATCCATCAGCATGACATCTGGTCAGCTGGTGTTTACTTCCAGCACCAGAAACCATTTTCACTCTGCCGGCCTGGCTAACAACATCCAATCCTTGTGTACATGTTCAATTCGTTGGTGCTTCTCCAGCTTTGGGATCACTTGTTGAAAAAGGTATTGACCCCTCCTGATCTTGAGAGCTGTATGGTAAATGTTTCCAGAATATGAAAAAGTCTCTTGGTCCCCCTTTTGGTTACCATTTGGTGACATGAGTGGCTCCTCTTCTTGGGTCGAGCAGTGAATTAGCGTGGCGGACAGGTGGCTTCTCCCTGGGCTGGTCAGCAGCACATTTCCCAAACTCACAGTGGAACGCATGCTTCCCACACACGAGCGAGGCCCATGACAGGAGCCCCATCGGCCGACCCCGGCTCGGCACCCAGGCCTGATCTCTCTGTGCCTTCTGAGCTCCTGAATATGGCTTATGACTCACTCACTGCAGCCAAACTTCTTACGTGGCATTGGTGATATTACTCTAAAAACGCAAACTAATTAATGTATGCCTTGAGGATTTACAAAGCTCACAGCAAAGTATGTTTTATGTTTTGTTTTCACAGCTGTGCTCACATGCTTAGATGATGCCATTTCAAGGGAGATAGCACGATGTCATGTTGGTGACACCACAATTGTCATCCTACTAAAGAGAAGAGTATTGTGATCTCAATGGAAAAGAAAAGTGAGGCTTTCATCTGTAAGCTCAGATTCCACTTGCTGCAATAATCTCAACTTTTGAGCCGGGCTGGGAGTGGAAATTACTACAAGCTGCTGACTACAGATGACATCATCTTGCCACCCACAAATCTTATGAGTTTGACAGCTCAGAAGATGGCATATGCTGGGAGGAACACAACGCCAAGTAAGTTGACAGGTTTTGTGTGTTTGAGAGGAAATATTTCCATGAGAATTATTCTGTTCTCCCCTTTCTCTTTTGGTTTGGCAACTGCCACGATAATGAAATTATGACAACAGCCATTAGCTTTCCCCAGAGCTACAAACAACAGCTCCCTCTGCGTGGAGTCCGGTGCACTTTAGGGCCCCTTCCCATTAGCTCTCACAACTGGGGTCTCTGGAGGCTGAGACTGAAGTGACTGCATAGGTTATTGCGCTCTTCGGCATTGTGCACTCTTCCCTGCCATGGTGCTCCTCACTGGGACTTCTCGCTCAGGCCACCAGAGCTCGTACATGCCACACAGATGCTGAAGTTGTCACAGATCAAAAAGAGAGAGTTTCCTCCTTGCTACTTCCAGAGCTGCTCTCGTGTGTTGGGGGAATGCTGGACTTTTTCCTGTGCATAGATTTTCTCCCATGGAAGGACACGCACCGTCATGCCATGACCGGGAGCTGGAAGTGTATGCTGCTGATTCTAACAGTGCGACTAAAAGAAAAGAGGGCAGTTTCAAAGGAACAAAGGGCACCAAAACCATAAGGCACCCTTGACACGAATGAGGCTTTGGGTTGGAGTGGGGAATCCCTGTGTCTTTCATTTAGGCACTCTCAGGGCTCATAGCTAGCACTCTTAGGATTTAGTGGAAAAGATAGTTTTAATTATGTTTTAGTCATGTTTTAATAATCGGTTTCTTTTTTCACTATCCACTACTCTTTCGGGGGCTTTAGAATCAATGTAGTACAATATCAACCACCACAAAAGGGTGGTTTTCACATTATCCTTTTAGGGACAAAAGTAATTCCAGAACACGAGATCTGGGTGAGGCTGCCCCTCTGCAACAGCGCCACCTCTGGTTAGGAAGACTTGACAATAATTCTCATGATTTTAAATGACTGCTGGGTTCCCATTTCACGGTGTTCCCACTTTCACTGTGTCTCACAACCCTGGGGAATGTTTTGGGAATGCCAATTCCACAGAGCGTCTTAGGTCTCACAGAAAGGGTGTTAACAACACAAGGTATTATTGATTACTTAAAAAAAAAGGAATTGAAATATTAGGACTTTATTTAATTTGTTTTCTGGTCCTGGGCTTTTTCTATTAGGAATTTTTAAAAAATATATTTTATTGATTATGCTATTACAGTTGTCCCATTTTCCCCCCCCCCCTTTATTTCCCTCTGCCCTGCATGCCCCCTCATACCTGCATCCCCCAGCCCCCACCCCTTAGTTCATGTCCATGTGTCATACATATAAGTTCTTTGGCTTCTCCATTTCCTATACTATTCTTAACCTCACCCTGTCTATTTTGTACCTACCATTTATGATTCTTATTCCCTGTACCTTTTCCCCAATTCTCTTCCCTCCTCCTTCCTGCTGATAACCTTCCATGTGATTGCCATTTTTGTGAATCTGTTCCTAATGTAGTTATTTATTTAGTTTATTTTTGGGTTTTTTTTTAGGTTCAGTTGTTGATAGTGGTGAGTTGGTTAGTCATTTTACTGTTTGTATTTTTGATCTTCATTTTCTTAGATAAGTCCCTTTAACATTTCATGTAATAAGGGCTTGGTGATGATGAACTCCATGAACTTGACCTTATCTGGGAAGCACTTTATCTGTCCTTCCATTCTAAATGATAGCTTTGCTGGATAGTGTAATCTTGGATGTAGGTCCTTGCCATTCATGACTTGGAATACTTCTTTCCAGCCCCTTCTTGCCTGTAAACTTTCTTTTGAGAAATCAGCTGATAGTCTAATGGGAACTCCTTTGTAGGTAACTGTCTCCATTTCTCTTGCTGCTTTAAGATTCTCTCCTTCTCTTTATTCTTGGGTAACTTAATTATGATGTGACTTGATGTGTGCTTGCTTGGGTCCAACTTCTTTGGGACTCTCTGGGCTTCCTGTAAGTCTATTTCCTTTGCTAGATTGGGGAAGTTCTCCTTCATTATTTTTTCTAATAAATTTTCAATTTCTTGCTCTTCCTCTTCTCTTTCTGACACCCCTATGATTCAGATGTTGGAGCATTTAAAGTTGTCCCAGAGGTTCCTAAGCCTCTCCTCATTTTTTTGAATTCTTCTTTCTTCATTATGCTCTGGTTGAATGTTTATTTCTTCCTTCTGCTCCAAATCATTGATTTGAGTCCTGGTTTCCTTCCCTTCACTGTTGTTTCCTGTATATTTTTCTCTATTTCACTTTGCATAGCCTTCACTTCTTCCTCTATTTTATGTCCATACTCAAAATGTCTATGGGCATACTGATGACCAGTGTTTTGAACTCTAAATCTGAGAGGTTGGCTATCTCTTCATCACTTAGCATTATTTTGGGAGCTTTGGTCTGTTCTTTCATTTGGGCCATATTTTTTTTGTCTCCACACATCTGTTACATAGTAAGGGACAGAGCTTTAGGTATGTACCAGGGCAGGACAACCCACTTAGCTGCATTGTGGTGCTGTATGTGGGAAAGGGGTCAGAGAGGGAACAATGCCGCTTGCTCAACTCTCGGCCGCTTTCAGTCACTTCCTCTGTTACCCACAAGTAATTTGGGCCCTTCTGGGGCTGATTCCCGAGTAGCTGGGTTTCTGTGCACTCTAGGACCTGTGGGTCTCTCCAGTGAACTCTCCCGTGAGGCTGGAGTTTCTCCCACAGCCACAACCCCCACAGGTTTTTGCTGCCACAGGTTTTGAGCCTTTATTTCCATGAGCTGGGACCCTGGGTTGCACGGTCTGTCGCGCTCCCCAGTTGTTTCTCTTGGTTTATTCACACACAAATGTGGGACCTCCCGGTCCACCAGCCACCAACTTGCCCACCCCAATTTGCCAGCTGCCACCTTGCCATGTGTTTTTTCCACCCCGGCTGCCTGTCTCCACCCCTCCTATTGGTCTGGATGAATGTTTCTTCTTTAACTCCTTGGTTGTCGGATTTCCATACAGTTCAGTTTTCTGGCAGTTCTTGCTATTTTTGTTTTTAAATTTGTTGTAGTCCTTCTTTTGGTTGTATGAGGAGGCAAAGTGTATGTACCTACGCCTCCATCTTGGCCAGAAGTCCAATATATTAGGGCTTTAAAGAGTCTTCTCTCTCACCCTCCCCCAAATGGTCTAGACTCCACCCACTACAGGGGTCCTGGCTCTCACCCATCTCTGCTGTCTGATTGTGGTCCTGCCTCAGCGTTGATTGCAATGTAATTGTATTAAATTTAAGTGAAAGTGCATTCCTAGCTATAATACCAATTCCGTAGGGGCCACAGCCACCTCTTTTAATCTTGATATTCCTCTCAAAGTACTAACTAATTAAACATATGTTGTATTGTATTATGCCCTCAAAAGACTTACTGGATCTGAGACACCTGGGTTTATACTAAGTAAATCTCTATAAAGAGCCACAAGACTATTTGGTTTATTTATGAATTTAATATGCATATTCAGGTACACCATATGCCTTACCTGGGTTCAAATTATATCAGAATTTTTTCAGATTTTCAGATGTTAAAATGGTTCTTGTATTATGTAGCATGTTAGCACTGTGTACTTGTACAAAAGGTATAAGTAAAGGAATAAATAAGAACTAATCTAACATTATTTCAGGTTATGTTTTTACCATCAAATACGTTTTCTGAAATCTTATGTAAAAAGTTCTTTGTTTTCAGTGCTTTTTAAATTTCCAAACAATGAAGGATCATGGACCTATATTCAAAGAGAAAAGCAAATTAGTTACTTCTTCTACATTAAATTTCTATAACTGACAAAATGTTCCTTCAAAAAAAATACCATAGCCGATTTCTACACTTTTCAGTTTTTAAAATATTAGAGGTACTCTGTTAATACATGCTCATTACCTTATTCTATTCCAACAAAAGATACAAAGCAAAAGTCCCCCTACGTGATTCTGCTTCTCAACTCAGTTTCCTGTTTCACAGGACTCCCTGGCCATCAGAAACTCCACAGGCACACACCAAAGCACAGAACAGCTCCTGTCTTTATAAAGACATCTCACAAGGTGTCCTCACCTCCATCCGCTCCCTTGACCCTCCTTATCACACTATTAGAGGTACATAAGGAAAATTATATTACCCACCCTGTGTCAGGTTGAGAAAAATCAAAGTTAAGGGCATTAAGATGTTTGCTGCATGTTGTAGAGAACCAGCAAGTGGAAAAGGTGAGCGTGGAACACAAACGTCTGACTCTCAACATCCTCTGTGTTTTCTGCCATCACAACAGTTTGCATCATGGTGTGGATTCCTCCAGAACCAGAGGTCTTGGGTGGGTAAATGTGCTTTCATAGAAAGTGGGGTCTTCACAGATCAAGGTAGGCTGAGTCTCCCAGGTTGCTAGGAACACCCCTGTGCCCCTGTCCCTGCTCCTGCTCCAGTGTAGCCTGAGAGCTTCACAAACTCCTGGGAGTTTTGTGTCACTTCACCAACAGAGACTTGCCAGATCACAGTAGTGTTCCATCCTATCCCCACAGCATTTCAATGCTGGCCAGTTCAATTGTTCTCAATAACTATTGTTTTCTTATAGATGTGTGCAACTCACCACTTCCAGTCCTTTAAAATCTCCTTTCCCGTGATCATATTTGTATCATGACTTTCAACAAAGAGTGTAAATAACTTCACATATTGTCTATTTGTTTGCCTTCAAGCTGTATTCTAAGAAGGTGGAATAGGCATTCTTATTTGCCTATGGATGGCTTCTATGGTTGCTAGTTTGTGCCCACCCATTCCTGAAACACATATGTTCAGCAATATAGAAAGCCTTGTCAACTCAAGAGGGTTTTCCACAGAGATCCTGAATATAAATCTTCAAACATCCTTGAAGCAAGTAGAGAAAGTTTCATGGGTTATCATGAGAGATGAGAGTTTATTTTACTATTCAGGTATCAAATACAGTCTTTAAATAGCAATTAGTGCTCATTAACTACATCTACTATCAGTGGCTGCTGTAAATAGGCTAAATTATTTGACATGAGCTCTTAAGCAACTTGTTCTACCTTCACAAAAACAATGGAAGAGTAGTGTTCTTAAGTCATTGTTTTATATTTTGGAATAAATGAAATGGTGGAGAGTATCTGAATTAGATGTTTGCCATAATCAAGAGTAATCCCTTGCCATCATTTGTTTTTTTCCAGAATGTATAACCACTTTGCTATACAATAGAAGTAAATTAAGAAAAAACTTTTTTGTTTCTCATTGAAATATGTTAGCTTTTTCTTGAGGAAAAGAGGGGTCAGGGAGGGGCAGGTAGTTTCTTCATTGGTAATTTTAGAGGAAGACCTGCTGTTTATGTAATACAGTATGTTCTAGAGAAAGTTGTTGTAATTCTTATTCAATCAAGTCTTATTAAAACAGAAAAAGGCAGATTAAATTGTTACTTAAAAATATCTCCCCATTTCAACTATAATTAAAAAATAAAGTAAAATTTCCCTAAATGTCATTAGTGCCTTGCTTGAATCTCACCCTCGAAGAATTGAAATTAGCTAGGTGGAATCAGTTTTACTTTCTCTCATCTCCAATCACTCAGTGCTAACCTGTGCAAAGATTTTGATGGTGGAAGGTAGAAAAAAGAGAGGTATAAAGAAGAAAATTAAGGTCTGAGTCAGAGCAGGAGCAGGGGCTTGAGAGAAAGGAGACAGATTTGGGAACCTCTCAGTAGCATCAAGATTTGGTGACTAGGAGGGAGTGAGTGGTTGGGGAAGAGGGGGAGTTAAACAGAATTCTGAAGTTTCTAGATTGGAAGTCACTCTGAAAGAAGAGTTGGCTTTACCTTGGGAGATGGGAAAGATAGAGAAGAGGACAGAGCAAGAAGGAAGAGATTGACTGTGAGGTCTGAGTTGTGGAGCTGAGAGAGGGAGAGAGAGCTCTCTGATCCGGGAGGGTCACCAGTATTCCACCAGCAGAGACACCATGACCTTCTGCCTCACCCACCCAGCTTTGAGCTCATCCATCCAATCTCCTCACTAGGTCCTATCACTGTCTCTCTCCTCTCTGTTACCTTAATTGGGTGCTTTAGCCTCTTTGGCTTGATTTTGCTGGTTGCATGTCCCCTCCAACCATGCTCCTACCATTCAGTCTTTTTTTTTCACATTTTTGTTGTTGTTGTTCAAGTACAGTTGTCTCCACTTCCCCCCCCCCAACTGCTCCCAGCACTCGCCCCCACCCCAGCCATCCCCACTTCCCACCCTTGATCCCAACCTCCTTTGGCTTTGTCCACGTGTCCTTTATACATGTTCCTGACAACCCTTCCCACCATTTATTTAGTCTTGCTCACTGCCAATCATTTAAATTTAAATACAATTTGTATTGCATGACAGTCTTGCTAAAAAGTGACCAAAGCTTCCCACTTTGCCAGGATGAAATCTAAATTCCTAATCTCCAACATCTGCCTTATTCATTTCTTAACCACTCCCAGCCTCATACCCGCACTCCCAAGACGCTGAAGCACTGGCAGACGGGTTCTCTCTCCCATCCAGACCTTTGCCCAGGCTGGCTCTGTGTCTACAATCCCTCTTTTTGTATAGTCAGCGCCTTCGATGCGACACAGGTGTTGACTCTCTCCAGGAACATTCTCTGGTTTTCTGTCCTTTCCAGTCAAGCAGAAACTTCTCTGTTCTCTAATTCTACCTCCTCACACCTCTCAGACAGTGCTCACTAACTGTTAGCTATTGACTGTCCATCTCCCTCCTGAGACGGAGATGTCATAATTTGCATTTTCTTCATTCCCCAATTCTGGCACTCTTCATAGAGGTTTGTGAAGTTGTGACAAAGGTGGTATTTCTTCCATTTCTTTTTATTTTAGTTCTTATATACATTGTATGCTTTACTCTTTCAGACTCAGCTGAGGCTTTTTAAAATTAAATTTATTGAGGTGACATTGGTTAATAAAATTATATAGATTTCAAGTGTGCAGTTCTATGACACATCATTTGTATGTTGCATTGTGCCCCCAGCCCCCAAAGTCAAATCTTCTGTCATCATGCATTTGACCCCCTTTACTCTTTACTAGTCCCCCATGTCCCTTCCTTCTGGTAACCACCATACTGTTGTCTGTGTCTAAGAGTCTTGCCTTGTTTGCTCATTTGTTGCTTTCAGTTTTGTATCCCACACATGAGTGAAATCATATGGTTCTTGACCTTTTCTGCCTGACTTATCTCACTTAGCATGATTTCTCAAGATCCATCCATGCTGTTGCAGATGGCAGTACTTCATCTTTTCTTATGGCTGAGTAGTATTCCATGGTATACATGTACCACATCTTCTTTATCCAGGCATCTATCAAAGAAAACTTTCATTGTTTTCACAACTTGGCCACATGAAAAATGATGTGATGAACATAGGAGTGCACATAGCTTTGTGAATAATGTTTTCAAATATTTGGGGGAAATACCCAGAGGAGGGATTTCTGGGTCATATAGTAACTCTATTCTTAATTTTTTGAGGTGCCTCCATACTATTTTCCATAGTGGCTGTACCAGTTTACCTACCCACCAGCAGTGAGTGTTACTTTCTTTTCCCCACAACCTCTGCAACACCTGTGATTACATTTGTTGATAACAGCCATCCTAACAGGTGTGAGGTGGCATCTCTGTCATAGTTTTGATCTGCATTTCCCTAAGAGCTAGTGAGGCTGAGCATCTTTTCCTGTATCTATTGGCCATCTGTATGTCTTCTTCAGAGAAGTGTCTGTGCAGGTCTTTCTTCCACGTCCAAAAGAGAAAAAGGGCTTTTGCTCAGCAGAAAAGCTACTTCTAGTTTACTTCTCCTTTTCCTTGTGAGAAACAGCACTGAGGAGCAGGCAGGACACCCACCTCATCTCCTGTGCCCATGGGCAGTCACATGGGAGAATGGGCACTTTCACATGAAGGTGCTACAGGCAAGAGATATACTCAAGGGAGAGCCAGGTTCCAGAACCTTGGTCAGCCCTGCCTCCGCCTTCAAGTTCTAATCTTTCAGTTACCCAAGTGTTTCTTGGAAGTTCTAGTTGGACTTGGAAGTTCATATAACCAAATACAGGCATCTTTTACAGAGTGACTTTAAAAGAAAAACTATCAGAGCAGGGAGAACTGTCATGAAGAAGCACTTTGCAATACCACTGGGTATGTTCAAAGGAATATAATTTCTCATAATCCTGCCCACAGTGGGACCTTGTGGGGAAATGAAGGAGCTGAAGGAAAAGCAAGGCATGTGCATGCACACACACGCACACAGAGAGCCAAGAGAAGTAATAAGGAATGTGGGTATCCTATATTAAGCATTCTCATGTATCATGAAAACTTTTAGAAAGATGTCTTCAAAAATGGAAGTATCCATCAGTAACTAAAGCAACTGTAACTGCCATTTTATAGTTGAATGTTTAATTTCCCTTGAAAAGGACACAATGAAGACTTTTTCATAGTTACTACCATTTCCAACAGAAAACAATGATTTGTAAGGACTTGGCATATAATAAATGTTTAGTAAATGAGTAATAAATGTTCTTGTTGAAACAGAATCATTTTTTAAAAAACTGTGCCCAATTTTAGGAATTTGATGTGTATATGTACAGATATGAGTGCATATTCATATATACACACATACAGGGGCTAGCAAAAGTGGACTAATAATAATACACAATATAGTAATTAATAAATTAATAACACAAGGATAAACTCTGTTTTGTGTACCCACAATTGTGAACCTACTTTTGCCCACCTCTGTACACATACTATAAACAATGATCAGTTAAAGACCACTGGATCCAGTGAAATATATTGTTAAATATTAAATTCAATCACTTAATCTACCTTTCATTTTGATGGATTTTACACCAGCCAAGTCACATCTCATGTTACAGAATGCAGCTCTTTTTTGAAAGTGAGCGAGCAAGTAAGTTTCGGCTTATTTTATCATCTTTAACTTTCTTTATAAAATTGAAGGGATATTCCAACATATGATATAAGCACAAAAAATCATACTGAATAGGCAAATTTGAAAAAGTCATACTTTAGGTGGAAAACCTGTTTGAAAAGCAACAATATTTCTAACTCAATGTATAATACCAAGACTTCAAATATTATACCAGGAATTATACTCCCTTGGGCCTAGCTAACTCCACAGAAACTAAAAAAGTGTCCTACTTTAAATTAAATTCATAGTTTTATTTCTACTTCAAGGCAAAAAAAAATCATTTTTTAAAGCGCAAACCTGTCAAATGACATTTATTGAATGTACCATTGATGGTACAAGAAGTTCTTCTAGCCTTAAAAGTGCTGTTGCCTAAAAAACTATTTTGGACTGAGTCTAAGTGCTGCTTTGAAATGTGTAGGTAGAGTATGAACTCAGTAAGGCCACTAGATTGGGTTGGCCAAAACGTTCATTTGGGTTTTTTTGGTAAGATGGCTCTAGTAGTGCTTAGTTGTCTTTAACTTCAGTTGAAACAATTTTGTAGATTGCATTGTGATAGCTGTTATATCAGCGTGTATTTAAAAAAAAAAATCAAAGTTGGTGAATTTTTGTGTAGCCATTTAAAATGTTGAAGATAGAAGAAAATAAGCAGCATTTTCAGCGTGTTGTGCTTTATTGTTTCAGGAGACGTAACGACGCAACTGAAACGCAGAAAGAAACCCGTGCGGTGTGTGGAGAAGGTGCTGTGACTGATCCAAAGTGTCGAAAGCGGTTTGCGACATTCTGTGCCGGAGGGCTCTCACGGGACGACGCTCCATGGTCAGGCAGACCAGCTGAAGTTGACAGCGATCAAGTCAAGACATTAACTGAGAAAAATCAATGTTCTACCACGCCACAGATAGCCGACCTACTCAAAATATCAAAATCAATCAAGTTATTGGTGAAAATGAAAAATGAGTCTTTTATTTTACAGAAAAAGCTAAACGGTCTTTTTGGCCAACTCAATAAATGACCTGTAAGTAACATGATGTGGAACAAAACAGAACTCTCAGCTAGCAGCCACAGGAGCCCAAAGTAAATATGCAAGTGCTTCCCCACCTTCTAAACTAACACAGGAAATATGGTGGAACATCTCACACTAGTGAGAAGCCCACTGGTGTGCAGCTGATACATAGCTATTTTTTTATAGTTTGATTTGGCAAAGAAGGAACTGCTGTTACCCGTCAATTTCTCTTTCGTAGAAATTGCCACACATGAGTTGGCTGTTTACTGGGTAGGGGGAGGAGACTCAAACAATTCGGGTTTGGTTCGGTTTTTTACTCCTGTGTTTGGTATTTATGTGAGAAAATACACATTTTTTAAGTTTCCAAATACATCGCACTATTTTCTCTAAGGGACAAAATGAAGTCACAGTATAGTGCCAAATGACGCAAGAAAGTTTCAGAAAGAAATCCAAGCCAATGAGGGAACTGGAAAGCATGGGAGGTGGGGAGAGATGTGAGGTCAAACTTGCCTGACCGTTATTCTTTTCGTCTTCCTAGGCGGAATTTTCAGTTCCCTAACACGTAGCCAAGACTGGCTTTTTCTTTGGCCTTAAAGATGAACAGACTCTCCTTTTGTGTTAAGGATATATTAGTTGACCTCTTAATGTCCCCACTATTTGAAACGCACACACCTATGGCCTCTGTATTTATTTTCACAATTAGTGTAGGACATCGACGAGGACAAGTACAGGATCTAAGCAATCTCTTTGGTGCCCGTGTTGAGAGCATCCAGAACATTCTGCGGACTTTTCTAGAGCTGACAGTGCAAGCCGTATGTCTCAAGATGTACAGGGCCCGAAAGGGCGTAACATCCTCAGAAGTGAGCTGCAAGTTCAAACATGATCACACTGCTGGGCTAGACTCACCTCTCATTCTAATCTTTCCTGATAATTATTCAGCCACATGTCTTAGAACTTGGATGTTGTGATAATAGGAAGAGGCCATAAAAAAGTTGCAGTATAGATTTTAACCTATAAAAATCTTCTTTAGACATTTGAACTTACAAAACTTACTTGAATTCATTTTATGAGCTGAAATAAAGGCAATTGTATCACCGCCCCCCCCCCCCAGTGTTATAAATAGGTGCCAGGAGCCCAATAAAGTGTCCTGAGGTTTTGCCAGTCAGTTGAGTTTCTGGCAACTCACAGGCTGCAGCTGCTGAAGGGACAGGCCGAGAGAAGTAACATAGGTTACTCTGTGTCTTAAATGTACACTTGCTTACATTATGGAAAAATATCCACTCATCATTAAGTCCATTGTGTTCTGGAAATATAGATATTGAATCCAAAAGGAATATTCTCTTGTTGATATCTATTAACAGCCTTAAAATTGCTCAGGCATTTGTCTTGAGAACTATTTCTAGGAATTTATACTAAGGAAATAATCTTGGAGGTGACAAAATATTTTCTTGCTTGTGGGTTTTGTTTTGTTTGCAATTATAAACAACACATGCTTATCATTGGTGTTTATTAAAATAGTAAAAAAGTTTAAAAATTTTTAAAAATTTGAGCCCTGGTCAGTGCAGCTCAGTTAGTTGGAATGTTGCCCCATGACTGGAAGGTTGTGGGTTCAATTCCCAGTCGGGGCACATGTCTAGGTTGCCTGTCCGATCGCTGGTCCAGGTGCAGGCATGTGCAACCCTTGGTCTGGACATATACCGTCCCTGGTGCAGGTGCATGTGGGAAGCAACTGATCGATGCTTTTCTCTTGCATCGATGTTTCTCTCTCTCCCTTCTTCTCTAAAAAGCAATGAAGAAAATTGTCCTTGGGTAAGAATTAAATTTTTTTTTAATTTGATTAAATACATCTATGGTTAAAACAGCATGCAGCCATGTAAAATTATGCCATAATAGAATATTTAGTGAAAAGAAAGTATGATACAATACATTCAATTAAAAACTGCCACAAAACACACACAGAGCCTGAGACCATTTGTTAAATGAGATACTGCATGTGATAGGTTTAGCAGTATTCTGAGATTTTAGTTATTGTTATAGATGCAATAAATGTTTTTATTATTTATATAATAAAAGGCTAAAAGACATATTCTGAAATATATCTGAGTGGCATCTGGTTACATCTGTGTGATAAGATTATGGAAAATTTTATTTTCTTCTTTTTGGTTTGCATATCCTAAATTTTCTACAGTGAAAATGTAAGAATGAAAAACTAAAAAATTACAACTCCACAGAGCTATATTCTTAAATAGGATACTCAATTTAGATGCCTCATTTATTTATTTAATGTATAGTTTATTGATTATGCTATTACAGTTTTCCCAATTTCCCCCCTTTATCTCCCCTCTGCCCTGTACCCCCCAAACCTCCAGCATCCTTCCCCCCTTAGTTCACGTCCATGGGTTGTACATATAAGTTCTTTGACTTCTCTGTTTCCTATACTATTCTTAACCTCTCCCCATCTTATTTTATGCCTACCAATTATGCTTCTTATTCCCTATACCTTTCCCTCCTATTCTTCCCCTCCCTTTCCCCACTAAAAATCCTCCATGTGATGTCCATTTCTGTTCCTGTTCTAATTGTTTCCTTAGTTTTTGTTTCCGTTGTATTTTTTTTAGGTTCAGTTGTTGATAGTTGTGAGTTTGTTGTCATTTTACTGTTCATAGTATTTTTATCTTCTTCAGTTTCTTAGATAAGTCCCTTTAACATTTCATATAATAAGGGCTTAGTGATGATGAACTTCTTTAACTTGACCTTATCTGGGAAGCACTTTATTTGCCCTTCCATTCTAAATGATAGCTTTGCTGGATAGAGTCATCTTGGATGTAGGTCCTTGCCTTTCATAAATGTGAATGCTTCTTTCCAGCCCCTTCTTGCCTGTAAGCTTTCTTTTGAGAAATCAGCTGATAGCCTTGTGGGCACTCCATTGTAGGTAACTTTCTCCTTTCCTCTTGCTGATTTTAAGATTCTCTTGCCTTTAATCTTGGGTAATGTAAATATGATATGCCTTGGTGTGTTCCTCCTTGGGTCCAACTTCTTTGGGACTCTCTGGGATTCCTGGAAGTCTATTTCCTTTGCCAGATTGAGAAAGTTTTCCTTCATTATTTGTTCAAATAAGTTTTCAATTTCTTGCTCTTGTTCTTCTTCTTCTGGAACCCCTATAATTCAGATATTGGAATGTTTAAAGTTGTGCCAGAGGTTCCTAGGCCTCTCCTCATTTTTTTGAATTCCTGTTATTTCCTTCTGTTCCTGTTGGATTTTTATTTCTTCCTTTTGTTCCAAATTGTTATTCTGAGTTCTGGTTTCCTTCTCGTCTCTGTTGGTTCCCTGAATAGTTTGCTTTATTTCACTTTGGGTAGCCTTCATTTGTTCCTTCATTTTTCATCCAAGCACAATCAGTTCTGTGAGCATCCTGATTACCAGTGTTTTGAACTCTCCGTCAGATGGATTGGCTATCTCCTTGTCGCTTAGCTGTTTTTCTGGAGTTTTGCTCTGTTCTTTCATTTGGGCCATATTTCTTTGTCCTGGTGCACCTGTTAAGTTTAAAGAGGCGGGGCCTTAGGTATTCACCAGGGCAGGGCAACTCGCTTTGCTACGTCTGTGGGGGAGGAGTCAGAGAGGGAACAATGCAGCTCTTTTGCTGGGCTCTAGCCCCACTTTCCAACAAACTCTCGTGTGAGACTGGGAGTTTCTCCCACCTTGGCACCCCTCCCCCACCACTGCCATAGTCCACAGTCAGCTCTGAGTCTCAGTTTCCCATTCAGCCAGCCTGGCCCGTATGGTCCACCGCCTCACTGCAGGCTCTCTCTGTCCGCCCATCTACCCTGACTTGCTCCTACTGGTCTGGTTGGTCTGGCTGACTGTTTCTTTAATTCCTTGGTTGTCAGAGTTCCATGTGGTTTGATTTTCTCACACTTCTGGTTGTTTATTGTTTTTAGACTGGTTATTATCCTCCTTTTGGTTGTGGGAGGAAGAAAAAGGTTTCTACCTATGCCTCCATCTTGGCGAGAACTCTAGACGCCTTTTTAAAAGTACCTACAACTCACTTGCATAAAGTCATGTGCTGCGTAAGGATGAGGACACATTTTGAGAAGTGTGGCATTAGACGATTTCGCCGTGGGAACATCACACAGCGCGCTCACAGAAACTTAGATGGAGTAGTCTACTACACACCTAGGCTGTGTGACATAACCTATTACTCCTGGGCTGCCAATAGAATGTTTCTTTACTAAATACTGCAGGCAATTTTAACACAACGGAAAGTATTTATGCATAAAAACATACCTAAACATAGAAAAGGTACCAGAAAAAATATGTTCTAAAAGATAAAACATGGTGCACCTGTGTGGGGACCTATGAACGGAGCTTGCAGGCCTGGAGGTTGCTCTGGGTGAGTCAGGGAGGGAGCGGTGAGTGAACGTGTGGTCCCAGGACATCACTGCGCACCACTGTAGGCTTTATAAACACTGCACACTCGGCTCCACTACATGTATAGACAACACAAGATGAAGCCAAGCATCCTTTCTTTCTAGAGAAGGGATGCGATCAAGGCATGCAGTGGACATGAGATACATGAGGCTGCTGTTGTTATAACACAGCGTGCTGCTTTACAGTAAATGTTTCTTTTTATAAGTCGGAAGACTACACTCCAAATAATGGTAAAAATATAGTACAGTGAATACGTAAACCAGTGACACCGTGTTTATTGTCCTCGTCAAGTCTTATGCACTGCACATAAGGCGGTGCTACACTTTTCCACGACTGGCAGGACAGGACGACGACTGGCACCAGCATCACCACAACCTTGTGAGTGATGCTGCACTACGACATTAGGATGACTCCGTCACTGTGCAGAGGACTTTTTCAGTTCCACTATGATCTGACAGGACCACCATCGCATACGTGGTCCATCGTTGGTTAGCATGATGCTGCATGGCTGAATATTAGTATGTGCATATATTATGTTTATCAGAAATAAAGCTTTTAAAATATTTACCATTGTTTTGCAACATCAAGAGAAATAGGTTTGATAGTTCTAATAGGAATAAAAAATGAGAAATTTACTTGTAGCAATGAGTCAGAATACTTGAATTTCATGTGACCTCATATTATTGTTTTTTTCCCAAGAAGTTTGTATATTCCAAATAACAAAACCTTGGTATTAATTACACTGCAGTTTTTTGATGGCAGGAATTATTTCTTATGGCTTTTGTATTTTTAGGACCTGATCCCAAACACATACTCTATATTAGTTAAATAAACAGGCTAACAAATGTTTAAATGTTTTATACAATCTGTATAATTCTCTGTTTATGTAGCTATTAAAATAACTTCATCCACATTAAGAAACATTTCTTTTTAGAAATAAACTTGGAACTTGGACAAACCAAAAGAATAGCAATTAGAAAGTGACTTCTACAAGTAGTTTTCCATTATCTCCTGTGGAACCAAGAAGATAATTGTGTCACAGAATTTTAAATGGTTTGGGTTTGGGTGAATGGTCAAGGGTAATGCTTGTGGCCTTGGGTTTGACTCTCTTTCCCTGAACCAAGAAACGGGCCTGAGAGGAAGCAGGTGGCACCCTTGGGTCCTGTTAGCATCATGCTGTAACCAAGCATATCTGCAAGGGTCTCTCAGCCTTGCATGTGCCAAGCCAATGAGATATCCTGCAACTCATCTACCGTCGAAGGATAGGGCTGCCTTTCACCCTCCTTTTTAAATAGTAAAGATTTGGGGGCCCCACGTTCCTCGAATAGAAGTTTTCTTATAAGCAGCCTGCGCCATTCACTGCCATGTGGGCCTGGTCTCCACATCCTTCCGCGTATACAGGCTCCTCCAGGAGAGCTCACCTGAGTGCAGTCTACCCAGGTACAACCCGGCCCGTCCTCAAAAGCCCCTCTCAGAGCAGGAAATGATTAATTGCTGAACTTCCCAGGCTAAGTTTACAGACTAACCATAAAAAGGAAACTCTTGATGTTAACAGGTGCCCCTGTTGTTTTCTCATTGAAAACTCAAGGGTCTAGTAAATAATCCCAACTACAAAGTAAAGAAGAAGCGCGTCACTTTAAAATAAATTCAGATGATTCAAAAGCTCAGCCATAGCTGCGAGGAGTTAATCACCCAGTGACACATTTCCTTTCCTGAATAAACATTGACTTTTTGACATCTGGTGTTGGACCTCTTGCATTTACGGACACGGCTCAGTTCCTGGACAGAGCGGAGCTGCTTACACGGAGTGAGTCATCAAGCCACACCTCGGTGTGCTCCCCACTAGGACACTAATAAAGGACTCACAATAATTTCTCACATTCCATTTCTGTGCAGAGTTCCATAAGAGGAAGAATAATTCTTAAACATAAAAACAGCAGTTGGAAATTTCATTTCCAATGAAAGCTAGAAAATTTTCTTACATTAAATACAGCTTCGGTTTGGTTACTCGGTGGGAATAGTGTAACACTAAGTATATCCAGTGACAGCGTGAAGAACAAATTCATATGCTGAAGAGCCTAATTTACAGCCTGAACTTCCAGAGGTCATACCTTATACAGCTTAGTTTAATTTTCTTTCACATCTTATGGTTCCCCACTTTAGGGGCTGAAATTCTTCAGAATTTTTCTACTGTGATACTTTTCTACTGTTAAAAGAAGGAAAAAGGATCTTTGGAATTATACAACACACGGAGTTGAATTCTAACACACAGAGGTCTTAAAATACGAGGGTAGAGTAAAAAGGGACTAAGAACTATACTGGCCATGATTATTGTAGACTATAACTAGTTTCATACAACAATTGTAAAAACTGTCCTTCAAGAGAAAGCGTATGAACTTTATTTGAATAGCCAGAAAACAGATTTGAGAAATTTTAGGGGATAAAAACAAATTTGAAATCCCCTTTAAGAACCGCAGCACATCTATTCTTGTTGTCTGTAAACTGTAAATTTAGTTTTTAATTCATTCAACAATAGATCCCCAATGTCTTCTAGGCAGCAAGATGGGACAGCGCAGAAAACAGAAAAGGCTTTGGCTCACACGAGGGTTACCGTTTAGTGAGGTAGAGAGCAAAAATACAATAAAGAAATGAAGCACAAGAGCTTTTCAGACAGTGCTAAATGTAATCAATAAACAGGGAGATGTGACAAAGACAGCAAGGGCGGGTTGGGGAAGGCATGACCTCTACGAGGGGGTGAATGTCCTGAAGGAAAGAGACGGGTACATTCAAGAAACGGGAAGAAGGACAGAGGGGCTGTGTACTGAGAGCATCGAGAGCAGCAGGGTGTGAGGCGGGAGGGGCGGCAGGGGCAACGCCGTGCAGAACCTGAAAGGCCCTGCTGGAGGACTGGCATTTTAACCATGAAGAGAAGCCCTCAGAAAGATTTTAAGGAGGCTGTGGTAAAATCTGATTAGAGATTTTAAAAGGGGTGACGTAGGTGGGAGTGGTGAGGTAAAAATCTCTGAAAATCATCTCCCTCCACAAAAGCAATGAGAACAGCCAAAATTTGTCCAAATCCATTTTTTCCAAACCTTGGAAATTAACTAAATGCTTGCAATGATCGGAAAAGCAGTTTTTGGAAAGCCTCCATTTTGGTTACAATAGCAAGTTTTGAGGTATTTTAACTTGCCATATAGCTATCCCTCTGTACAGACCTCTGCAGTAGCCTTGCAAACCAACAACCCACAATCACAGTGAGAGTCAGAAGCCTGCAGCCACTGGCGGAAGCAGATGGGGCTGGAGTTTCTCCAAAGCCCGATTCCTAGAGAATGGTCATTATTTGACCTGCCTGCACCTTCCTTGGAAAACCTCACTCAGAGAATGTGCCTTCATTTAATGTGACTCAGAGCTCGCCAAATATAAACAGCTTCCTTTCTCCCCACCCCCCAACCCCGGGCAATTGTTGAAAAGAAAAATCAGTGGCTATTGTTTAATATCAAAGCTGCCTGAGGTGGTGATAACAGTCGGGGCAAACAACAGGTTGACACAAACACTTAAGAAAAAGCTGGAGAAGGAGATGTCCATAGGGGGTTATAAAGATCTCCAACAAATTCCTGGGAGTCTAGAAGACCATGTGCGGCTCAGAAAAAAACTGAGCTCTTGTTTCTGAATAACTTTGAAGCTTTGTGCAGCAAGAAGTGAAGGCTAAGGCAGAGTTGTCGACTGCCTGGCTGACTATTGAGGGCATGCCCCGCATGCACACAGAGGCTCTCGGCAAAGAATGACAGACTTACTGGTGTCAGGTGTTTTAAGAAAATATGCGCCCAATCATTAGCTGTCCACTAAACTAACCAAAAAGAGACTTCAGTGACCAAACACAACAAAGAATATAGATTTTACAGAATTACTTCAGAAAAGTCATTAAATAATAACAAAATTAACAAACTTGGGGGGGGAGGAGATTCAGTAATGAGATAAAAATTATAAAAATATTATAATTTCAAATAGAAATTCTGAAGCTAAAGAGTAGATTACAAAATTTAAATATCTAAAGGGTTCAAGAGGAGATTTGAGAAGGCAGAAGAAAGAATCAGTGAACTTGAATGTAGGTCAGTTGAGACTGTCTAGTCTAAGAACACAAGGAAAACAATGAAGAAAAACACAGCCCCAGAGCCATTTAGGGCACCGTCAAATGCATCCACATATGCACAATGGGATTCCTAGAAGACAAGGAGAGAAAGAAGCAGAATGAGTAATTGAAAAAATTGGCCCAAAATCTGATTTAAAAGATTAATATATACAACCAACAAAATGCGAGTAGGATCAGCACCTGGGCTCCTCATAATCAACCTGTTGATCAAAGCCTAAAGAGAGACTTTTGAAAGTAGCAAGGAAGAAATGACTCATTGTATATAAGTGATCCTCAATAAGATTAAAAGCTAATTATTCATCAGGAATCATGGAGGCCAACAAAAAATTCTATATCTGGGAAAACTATCATTCAAGATGATTACAACCCTGATTGTAAAACCAGAAAAAGATACGACATAATGAAGAAGTTAAGACACTCCCAGATAAACAAAACCGGGAGAATTGTCACTAGGTGAGCTGTTCTATAAGAAACGCATTAGACAAATGCAAGAAATGCATTAGATAAATACATTAGAGAGTCCTTCATCTGAAAGGACTATAGACAGTAACTTGACTCCATATAAAGAAATAAAGAATATCAGTAAAGGTAACTACACAGGTAAACATAAAAGAGAGTATAAATGTATTTTTGTAACATTTTTTGCTACCTGATTTTAAGGCAACTAAAGCAGTAATTATATATCTGTGTGAATATGCACACAATGTATAAAGATGTAAAATATATAAAAACAATAATGCAAAGGAGGAGGAAGAGGACGTCTAGCCAAGATGGAGGTGTATGTGACACAGTTTGCCTCCTCGCACAACCAAAAGGACAACAACAAATTTAAAAACAAAAAACAACCAGAACTGCCAGAAAATTGAACTGTATAGAAGTCCGACAACCAAGGAGTTAAAGAAGAAACATTCATCCAGATCGGTAGGAGGGGCAGAAATGGGCAGCCGGGTGGAGAGGACTTGCGGCAAGGTGGCGTCTGGAGGATCAGGGTGGGCAAGGTAGTGACTGATGAAGTGGGCGTTCCCACATTTGGGTACAGATAAACCAGGAGTAACAACCGGGGATTGAGACAGACAGCACAACCCAGGGTCCCAGCATGGGAAAATAAAGCCTCAAAACCTCTGATTGAAAAAACCTGTGGGGGCCAAAGAGGACGAGGACTTCTGGCCAAGATGGAGGCATAGGTAGACACACTGTGCATCCTCGCACAACCAAAAGGACAACAACAAATTTTAAAACAAAAAATAACCAGAACTGACAGAAAATCGAACTGTGTGGAAGTCCGACAACCAAGGAGTTAAAGAAGAAACATTCATCCAGACCGGTAGGAGGGGTGGAGATGGGCAGCTGGGTGGAGAAGACTCGTGGCAAGGCAGCGGCTGGCGGACTGGGCAAGGTGGCTGCTGTCGGACCGGGCCATTCCATACTCACCTGAGGATAAACTGGGAGGGACAACTGGGGAGGGAGATAGACCACACAAACCAGAGTTCCAGCAGGGAAATAAAGCCTCAAAGCCTCTGAATGAAAACTCCTGTGGGGGTTGAGACAGCGGCAGTGGGAGAAATTCCCAGCCTCATAGGAGAGCTCATTGGAGAGACCCACAGGGTGCTAGAACGTACACAAGCCTACCCACCCAGGAATCAGCACCAGAAGGGCCCAATTTGACTGTGGGTAGCAGGCGAAGTGACTGAAAACCAGCAGAGAGTGGAGCAAGTGGCATTGTTCCCTCTTGGTCCCCTCCCCGACAAACAGCGTCACAACGCAGCAATGTGGCTGCCCTACCCTGGTGAGCACCTAAGGCTCCGCCCCTTACTACCTAACAGGTGCGCTGAGACCAAAAAAATGGACCAAATGAAAGAACAGATCAAAGCTCCAGAAAAAATACAACTAAGTGACCAAGAGATAGCCAACCTATCAGATGCACAGTTCAAAACACTGGTAATCAGGATGCTCACAGACTTGGTTGAATTTGGTCACAAATTAGATGAACAAATGCAGGATACAATAAGGGAAATGAAGAAAAATGTACAGGGAACCAACAGCGATGGGAAGAAAACTGGGACTCAAATCAATGGTGCGGAGCAGAAAAAAGAAAGAAACATTCAACCAGAACACGATGAAGAAACAAGAATTCAAAAAAATGAGGAGAGGCTTAGGAACCTCCAGGATGTCTTTAAACGTTCCAACATCCAAATCATAGGGGTGCCAGAAGGAGAAGAACAAGAGCAAGAAATGGAAAACTTATTTGAACAAATAATGAAGGAGAACTTTTCCAATCTGGCAAAGGAAATAGGTTTCCAGAGAGTCCACGAAACTCAGAGAGTCCCAAAGAAGTTGGACCCAAGGAGGAACACACCAAGGCACATCATAATTACATTACCCAAGATGAAAGATAAAGAGAGAATCTTAAAAGCAGCAAGAGAAAAAGAGACAGTAATCTACAAAGAAGTTCCCATAAGACTGTCAGCTGACTTCTCAAAAGGAACCTTGCAGG